>JAOUZG010036559.1:3527646-3559960 GCA_026289955.1 Argiope argentata
AACATGAACCAGGAATAAAGAATCCGGCGGATTTGCCATCTTGGGGTTGTAATGCCAAGCAATTATTGAATCTCTTTGGTGGGAGGGACCATTATGGTTAAAGGAGAATGAACGAGATTGACCAAAGTGAGAAAATGTGTTGACTGAGGAAGCATTCGAAGAAAAGAATTATATCGCAACGATTTTATTAGAAAATAGTTATGCTTCAGAAGAGCTTTTAGCTTATTTCTCCACTTATCGCAAAATATTAAGAATGGTTTGTTAGATGTTGAGGTTTTACAACAATGCACGTAAAACAAAACAAGAGCGTCAAAGTGGTGAATTGGGAGCCGAAAAATTATATGAAGCTGAAAAAATAATTATAAAAGTAGTTCAGAATGAATGTTTCCTTGATGACTGTTTAAAAGAATTAAAGTCTATGCGTAGTTTTAGAGATAGTCATGGTTTACTTCGAGTAAAGACAAAATTGACAGAGAGGAAAGATCTAGAGAATTTCAAATATCCAATTTTATTGCCAAGCAAACACAAATTGGTTAAATTACTAAACTTAGAATATCATTTGATTTTACATCATACTGGACTTAACTCGCTTTTAACTAATCTTCGAGAGCAGTTTTGGATTATAAACGGTAGGAAAACAATAAGATCATTTATTTCTAAATGCGTGATTTCCAGAAGACACAGCGCGAAAGCAATGAAAACAGTTTCTGTGCCACTACCAGAAGACAGAATAAGAGATGCATCGATTTTTGAAGTCGTAGATGTAGACTTAGCAGGCCCTCTTATTTTGAAAGGTGGAACGAAGGCTTGGCTTGTTTTGCATACCTGTGCTGTATTCAGAGCTGTACACCTAGAACTGCTAACTTCTTTGTCAACGAATTGCTTTCTATTGAGTTTACGAAGATTCATTGCAAGTCATGGACGTCCTCACATAATTTGTAGTGATAATGGTTTGAACTTCACTGGAGTTAACAATCTTTTTAATGCTATAGATTGGAAAATGATCGAGGGCGAAACATCTAATAAAAGAATTAGGTGGAAGTTCAATCTTCCTTCAGCTTGCTGGTGGGGAGATTTCTGGGAACGTTTAATCCAAAGTGTTAAGAAAGCGTTAAGAAGAGTTTTGAAGAATGCATCCCTAACCTATGAAGAAACACTCAGTTTGCTTTGTGAATCAGAAGCTATAATAAATTCGAGACCTTTAACTTATATATCGGAAAATCCAGATGAATTGAAAATAATTACTCCTGCAATGTTTCTACAGGAAATGACAGAAGTTGGCGTTCCAGATCTAGACCATATTGACAAGATAAACTTAAAAAGATTACGATACCATCAAAAGCTTTGGGATGAGTCGAGAAAACGATTTAGAGCAGAATATCTTAGTAATCTCCTGCTCAAACACATGAATGAAAGGCCATCCTATGAATTGAAATTTGGGGTCATAGTTTTAATCGAAAATGAATTAAAAAAGCGAACATTTTGACCTTTGGGACGAATAGTCAAGTTATATTCCGGTAAAGATGATAGTATTAGACTAGTTAAAGTAAAAACTTGGAATGGAGAATTTCTGTGACCGGTTCAGCGCTTGTATCCCCTGGAAATATAATCTGAAGAAAGCCCCGAAAACGTGGACGCTCAACAAGGTAATACCTCTATAAATCTTCAAGAGATATTAAAAGAAACAGTTTCTAGAAGTGGTCGAGCAATAAAGTGGCCTTCGAGATTTAAAGACTTTGAACATTAAAAGGGACTTATTCCTGTTATCAAAAGGTGGGAGTATGTCAAGTGCAGCTAGAGCTACTGTTTAGCCATTTAATTAGTTTTAACTTTTGCATTTAGTTTTATTTGTGTAAGCATATTTTATTTGCAACTTCTTTTATCTTGTGGCAACAGCTTGATGTATTTTTTGTTTAATGTTATGATTTTGAATTCTGAGAGAGTACGCTACTGATAACTAATGAGTACGTTTTCGAAACTTGAATAAACCTTTTTTTTTATATTAACTCTCAATATTTCATTTAATCTCTAAGGAAAATTTTGAGCATCCAACATTTGTATGGCAACAGTTTTTGATTGTTTTGTTTTCATAATTTTCGAATAAAGATGTTTTGCGTTTTTAACTATGGAGTCAGTTTGGATGATTTAAGTAAATGTATAGACAAAATGAATATCATTTAATGTCATAACTAACAATCACTTCGAAAAGAAGTTGCATCTTTGCGCAGATCAAAAGGTGTCTCTCGGCGACGCAATCTCTTTCGATTTCGAAAGCGCGGCTCTTCTGCGTCCAAGGACATCTGTTGCTATCATAAAAAGTTCCAAAACAAGGCCAAGAAGCCGTGCTCCTTCTCGAAAAATGTCAATGGGTTGATTTTGAGGTGACCTGCCAGATGAAACATCATAACGCTGTCCCCTATTCATATTTTATAGAAAATTAAAAGTTTTTTTTTCTTATAGATACTGTGACTGTATAGAAATGACCGTTCCTTATAGTGATACTGTATAGAAGTGACTGTTCAATTTTTCCACCAAATGAAAAATGAAATCATACAAAAAAAAATCATTCAAATTTTTCATATTGCAAATGGCTGACTAATAGAGGTTTAATAATAAAATTGTTATCTTTAGATTTGGACTTCTGAAAATTTTTGTATTTCCCTTTTATGTTTGTAATGTTTCTAGAGAAATAATTGATACTGATTTTTTGCCTCATTTCAATTTAAAAGCTAATCCAAGAAAACACTGTTTATATGACAATGTTTCTAAATTAAATGTAATGTATTTAAAAATTCTAATGTTGTATCTGTAAAAACTATATATTATAATTGTTCCGTACTTCTAAAATCATGCCTTTGGCACAGGAATATCTTCCCTTGGCAAACTCTGTAACCACTTCAACCTGGCAACCATAGAATATCTCAGAACAATTTCTGAAACTGTCTCGCTAACACGCTATGAAATAAACGCATTTTGGTCCTAAGCGAACCGGAGGTCAACCAGATCTTATAGATTGATTCTCATCATTGAATTTGGTAAATTCTTTACGCTAAATATGGCAGATATAACATCGCTAAATCGCAAGTGTGGTGGCATCAAAAGTCAGCTTACGAAATTGAACAATACCCTGACTGAAGGACAAAACCAAATGAACATTCCCGAACTTCAAGCTCAACTGGATATTGTGCTAAATATCGAACGCAAATTCGAAGAATTGAAAGATGATTACTACAAAATCGTCAAAGAAGAAGATTTCCAGAAAATCGAAACCTCTCTATTCGAAGGGGATGATTTCATACAAAAATTAGAGGTAAGCCTTAAAACCTCTATTTATAAATTAAAAACTGACTCTGTGCATAATCAAAGTCTTGATGATTCTAGTACTAATGATCAGCCTTAAAAGGCATTCATCAAACTTCCAAAAATTCCACTTCCGTTTTTCAGCGGAAAATTCGAAGAATGGAGTAGTAGGTCCTGCAAGACTAACACTCAAAGAGTCTTTAACGGTAATTACTCAGATTGAGGACATCCTCAATTCGCGACCCCTCTCTCTTCCACCAACTTATACTGATGAAATGCAAGTATTAACTCCAGGCCATTTCCTCATAAAAAAAACCTATCAATTCTATCCCAGAACCTAACTTCATAGACAATAGACAACCTTCTCAGTCGATGGCAACGAACTCATAAGTTAGTTCAAACTATTTGGAAACATTGGCAAAATAGTTATTTGAGCCATTTACAACAGCGCTCAAAGTGGCAGCTTAAAAAACAAAATTCAACTCCTGGCATGCTAGTTCTAATAAAGGACATTCAATTTCCAACTTACCAGTGGCCTTTAGGTCGAATCATTAATGTAATTGCAGGCTCAGATGGTAATGTCAGAGTAGCAGAGATACGTACTGCAAAAGGAAATTTTAGAAGACCTATTTCTAAAATTTGCATTTTACCTATTTTAGATCATTTTGATTTAAATTGAAATGTTTATTTGTATTTTTTAATTATTATTCTAATTGCTTTCATTGTGCAATTTATTATTGTCTTATTTTTTATACTTATGTGTCAAATTTGTGATGTAACTTTATAAACATTTTTCTATATTGAAACATATGCATATTTCAACGCCGGGCGGGATGTTCCGTACTTGTAAAATCATGCCTTTGACGCTGGAACAACTTCCCTTGGCGAACTCTATAACCACTTCAACCTGGTAACTATATAATATCGCAGAACAGTTTCTGAAACTGTCTCACTAACACGCAATAAAATAAACGCATTTATACAGTCCATTCGCAATTATGATTCTATAACGCATACACCGCACAATAATTATCAGCATACTAAGTTATTGTGTGAATTTCCTAACTAAATCGCCTTGCATGGACCTAACTCTTCGGGATAATGTAATATATAATATGCAAACATTTGGTGCACTGATATTTGCCAAAGCTCGACATCTGGTCCTGATAGACTCAAAATTGCCGACAGAGAATTCCAACACATGCTTAATTTAGGCCATATACGCCTGTAAAGCATAAATTACTCATCTTCATTACAGACGGTTCCGAAAAAGGGATTATTAGATTGACACCCGTATGACAATTATAGCTCCTTAAATACCCAAACGGTCCAAGATAAATATTCAATCCCATGTATAGTTGATTTTGCTAGTGAATTACATGGTAGTAAAAAAATCGATCTTGTAAAAGCATTTCATCGAATTCCTTTAGATCCCGGGGATATTCATAAAACTGCAACAATTACTCCTTTCCGTCTTTTTGAAAGCACAAGAATACAATTTGGCCTTTGCAATGCTTCTACCACTTTTCAAAGTTTTATCGATGAAGTAACTAGAGATTTGGAGAGTGTATATGCCTTTTTTGAAGATATTTTAATAACTTCAAAAATTCGTCATGAGGGCATGCACCATCTGAGAATTCTTTTTACTAAATTGCGTAATTATATATTGACAACTAATCATTCAAAATGTCAATTTGGTTCATCTAGTTTAAAATTTCTTAGATTTCAAATTTCAGAAAATGGTTTACAACCGTTACCTGATCATGCTGAAGCTATTAAAAAGCTTCCCAGGCCACAAACTTTAATTTAGTTGCGTAGATTTTTGGTTATGTATAATTTTTATGGAAGATTGATTCCTAAAGCTGCTCAGATTTTAGACCCATTAAATAAATTCTTAGAAGGTTACAAAAATAAAAAGAAATCCTCTCGTCTTTTAAAAAATCTGGAAAATTCACTTCAATAATCTGATGAAGCAGATAAAGCATTTATTTTGGACAAGCAGGCTCTTACTAATGATACCTTATTAAAATACCCCATTCCTGGTGCTGAATAAAGTTTTTGGTCGGATGCAACAGATGTAGCAATTGGAAGCTCTTTAATGCAATTGTGTAATGATAATTAGAGCCAATTGCATTTTTGTCAATGAGACTCAATAAGAGTAAGAAGAAACTGGTCCACATGTGATTGGGAATTGAATATTTTTTTTTACATCGATAAAAAAAATCCGTTAGATACTTGAGGGTCGAAATTTCTCAATTTACGGATCAGAAACACTTAATTTTTGCATTCAAACAAAAACCTGAAAAACGCACGCCACGTCAGCTGAAACATTTAGATATATCACAATTTTCAACTGACGTTCTCTATGTTAATAAAAGAGATAACACAGTTGCTGATGCTATTTCGCTTATAGAAATAGATGCAAGCACAACTCTCTCAAAATTGGACTGTATAAAAAAATTCTCAAGAGCAATTGAATGACTTAGAGTTGCAGCAATTATTATAGTCCAATACATACAGGGTCATCATAATTAAAGTATCCTACTTTAAAATTGTCTACAAGCGGAAACATTTATCTGAAAAATCTGAAATTTTGTGGAACACATAGTCGAGGGATGGAAATGTTTTTCCGAGAAAGAAAAAATTACCAATGTTGCCACCAGAAGGCGCTGAACTTTGAAGGCCTATAGTAAAAATGCAAATGTGTTTCGATGTCTCGTAGAAGTTGTTATAAAAGGAAGAAACATTTGCAAAGATCTTGTTTGTAAGGCGCTTGCTATTCACAATGACGTCAAGTCTGCGAGATCACGCGTTATTAGTGAAACTATTCTATCAGAACTGTAATTCCTTCGTAGTTGCTCTTCAGAAATTTCGTAGTTGTAAGGGGATTTGGAAAAGTACAATGAATGAAAAGAGCCTGCGTAAAATGATAACGAAATTTGAAGAAACAGGATCATTGTTCTGGGAGAGGAAGAAAACCCATTTCTGCAGATGCAGTAGAGGAAGTTGCGCTTATGGTCGAAGAAGACAGAGTATCAAAAGCTCAAGGTAGCACTAGTGTCCAATGTGTGGCAGATGTGTTGAATAAGCCATATTCAACTGTCTATTAGATCTTGCGAAATATCCTCCGCTACTATCCTTATAAATTTTCATTTGTGCAACGGTTACTTCGGGACGATTTTAACGCCAGACACAGATTTTCACTTGAATTTATTGCTTCTCTGTGAGGTTGAAGCAGGATGGCCATGGAATAACCTCTGGTCAGACGAAGTCCATTTTCACTTAGACGGTGAAGTGAACATGCACAACTGCCCCATTTGGGAACCTCAAATCCACACTCTGCCGTTGACGTTCCGTTACATTCGCCAAAAGTGATGGTATGGTGCGGATTTTCTGCATCATTTATTCTGAGTCTTTATTTCTTCGAGGAGTTAACGTCTGCAGGCTCAGTAACATGCTCTATCACTGGGTGGTGCTATGCAACGATGTTTCAGAATGAAATTATTCCAGCTCTACAGCAACGTCACTGTCTCAACCGTACAATTTTTATGCAAGATGGAGCTCCTCCACACATTGCATTGTGTGTTAAGACCATTATTAAAACACATTTTACAGAAGCACGTGTCATCAGCCGAAATTTTACTAATGTGTGGCCTTCTCTATCTCCTGTCTTGAATCCATGTGATTTTTGGTTTTGGCGGCATTTGAAACATTTGGTAAATCGCAAAAACACTAGAACGTTACCCCATCTTAAAGACAGCATTTCACGCCACGTGCGGAACATTTCTCAAAACACACTTCGGTCAACTGTAGAACATAGCATCCTGCGATTTCACATGGTATCTGAAAATGATGGCAATCATGTATAGCATGTGTCCTTATAATTAAAAAAATGTAATATTTGTAAAATTGATTTAAAAAATTGTAACATTTGTAAAAGTGATAAAAAATTTACTAAACTCTGTGGGAAAAATTGATAACAAAATGTGTAATTGCTTAAAAATTATTAAACTTTTGTAAAATACGCATGCCATTTATTAATACAACGCCCTATGGTGGCGACATTGATAGTTTTTTTTTTCGAGGAAAAAAATTCCCATCCCTCGACTATGTCCTCCACAAAATTTCAGATTTTTCTGATAAATGTAGACAATTTTAAAGTAGGGTACTTTAATTATGATGACCCTGCATTTAAATTTGCATAAACATCATTTCTCCCTAGAAGATATTCATTTAATTTGGGATATGTCTTAATGCCAAGTCTTTATTCCAAAAGCATTTTGACAAAAAGTTTTTGAAAATATCTATTTTTTATCGCATCCTGGCACATTAACTACCTCAAATTTAATTTCCAAACGATTCATATATCCCAAAAGGAAATAAGATATAAGATATTGAATTCATGCATGTGTTAAATGCCAACGTTCTTAAGTTTTTCTGCACACCAAAGCTCCACTTAGACCCTTTCCCAAATCGGATGCTCGATTCAGCTCGATTTCATAGGACCCCTTCCCGTTTCTGAAGGTGACTCTATGATTATAGATAGAGTCAAAAAATGGTCTGAGGTGGTTCCAACAATTAATATGTCGACCGAGACCACTGAAAGAGCACTTGTGCATCTTTGGATATTTAGGCTTGGAATAACTATAACAATCACAACAGTCTATGACGACTTCAGATAAGCGACGGTTAGAAAGCTCTAATGAACTAAGTTTCCCATGAAAAAAAAACATTGATGGCTGAATAATTTACTGATAGCAAAAGAATTTGTTGATAGCAAAATAATTTAGGCATTTGGTTAAGCAAGGCGAATTACAGCTGTCGAGATAAGTACAAATGTGTCCGTGTGGCATTTGCAAAGACCCAGGTATCAAAAGAAATGGACAGGTGTTTGGAAAAACATCAGGGAAAGGAAACAGGTGTGTCCTTTTCACCAAGAGATGCCCACCGTTCAAAGTGACGAAGGGGAGGTCCGGCGGCAAATGACCCTTCTTTCATCTAGTGCTCGCATCAAGGTGGTGGTCTTCAACAATCTATAGGTTTCTAATGGATGCTTTCTCCTTTCATTTGATTAGGAAGATATCTTAGGTCTGATGATCAAATAAAAATTGGGAAATATGCTGATTGGACGTTTGTTATTGCAGACCGGCCTAGGAAACCCAAATAAAAAGGGGACGAATAGAGGACAATGGAGAGAGAAGCCGGCTGACGTCAAAGCGAGCGTTAGTTATTGGAGCAGCGGGAACTCAGCTTGGAATTTTGTGTACAATTCTCCGGAGAGAATTTTGTAGTGTATCGTAGGCAGCCTCGACCTGTAGGCTGAACCCACGTGAAGTTCATCTGAGCTTCGTGAATCAAATTCGGACCACCATGCATCCCTTCAAAAGTGTGAACGCTCATGCGAGCTTTGGGATAATTTCAGTTATTTAGACAGCCTTGTCTTCTGGGCTGATCTTCCTGCGAGTCCTAGAACTCTTCAATTTATGATTTCAGCAAACTCAGCAGGTTAATCAAAGAGCGGTTAAACCCCGAACTTCGGGTTGGATCTTGCGGAAATGCACGAAAAACTGCGTCTTATCTCTACACCTCAATGAGAATTTTCTTGCTTGTCTAAAATCACAGCACTTTCCCATATTGCAATTGTTGGCAAACTTATTAGTCAAAGACATAAATATGAACATTATAACAATTTTTTTAAAATAATGGTAGCCAAATTTGCTTGTTTAGTAAACTTTTATTACACTAAATAAGTAGAACCCTAAAAAAACTAAATTTCAAACTTAATAAATATTTATTAATGCGAAATTAGAGCCGTACTTAAGGAGCCAAAGAGCCATATGTGGCTCTGGAGCTGCACTTTGCCGACCACTGCCCTTGTGGAACCCTGATTTAATTCTACTTGTGTACTTGTGAACTAGTAATAAAGAACATTGTAACTGTGTGTAATATAAGTATTATAGATGGAAATAAATCCTGGATTTAATTACTCAAAGAACTGAGTTTTGCTTTCGGGCGGAACTAACCCGAAACCCCGGCCCAAGACCAAGGTCGAAATTTTGAATTCACAATTTTTCGTGAACTCACGAATATTTTAAGTAGTCACAGGATATATTCACCCGCATACCATTCATAATAAAATGGTATGACAGAAAGGCTACACAGACATCTTAAAGGCTCTCTTACGACTCACGAAAATATAAAGTGGACAGACACTTTGCCTGTAGTTTTGCCAGGTTTGCGTACTGCTATTAAAAAGATTTCAATGATATTAGTTTCCAACTTGTGCATGATACTACAATGTGTTTATCATCTGATCTTTTGAGTGATGATTCTATTTTGAAAGCAAATGTAACACTCAATGATGTGACAAATTTAATTTCAGTAATAGAAAAAAAAACTAAATCCAACAAATACTATTCTTCATTGAAATTCTAAATTTTTTGTAAATCCATCCTTAACTTCATGTAGTCACATATTCCTTAGAAATAATACGGTTAAACCACCATTAACTCTTCCTTATTCTGGAACACACTTGGTCGAATCTCGAACAGACAAAATTTTTTGTTATGGAAATAAATGGTAAAAATGTGGCTGTCAGCATAGACTTATGTAAATCTGCCTATGAAATTTCGGAAACACCACCAAAAGAAGCTTTTTCAAATGAAAATTTGCAGCAAAATGATAATTCTAAAAATAGAAGAATTACCAGATACGGCAGAGTAGTTCATTTTCCTAAGTGACTGAGCGAAGAAATTTAAAACATTTTTTTATTTTATTATTTTCATTCAATTTATTGTTATTTATTTTTGTATTATATTGTAATAATTCTTATGATAGTATTCACTTCCAAGTAATTATTTTCGTTCTCTTCGACATTGGGGGGGGAGGGGTACTTTGAAGTGAATATATATCTTAAATCCAGTATACCTATCATGAATAGTATACATCTATCATAAATCATCTATACCTATTATGAATCTAATAAATCATATCAGATATCTGTAAACTGAAGGCTCAAGCAAGTCTGTCTATGATGTAATTGCCGCGTCACTTATCACCCGAGTATTAACTCATGAAGTGTCTAAGAAACTATTCTCTCTCTTTCTCTTCAGAGCTCACTCGAACACTACCTCGGTGAAACGTGAAGTAAAAATCAAATGCTTAATTTCTTTAATTAAATTCTAAATAAAATTATTTTTCTAAAACGTTTCAATGATTGAAGTCGCAACAAAATACACACAACCCTAATTACGACATGCCCCTTTGTTGTAATCTTTATAACAAATGAAAAACAACTCCTGTCCACTTGCCCATATGCATACAAAAGGGTGTTTGCTTTTTGTCAACATATTTTTACGGCTTTATCTTATTTCACCAGTAAAAATTTCGGCACTGTCCAACAAACAGCATATTCTCCGACTACGCGATACAAAATCAAAAATGATTCCAATTTATACCTAGTATATGGAAAGAACAACAAAATCAGTATTTATATCAGTATCAGTCTGTGCACCTATAGAAGGACGGGGACTTAGAAATTCAAAAAAATTTCGCATTTCAGTTCCTTGTTCGAATTGTGGTTGACACAACTTGGGCGTGGAACATTTTATGGAGTTTGCCTCAATGGTCTAGTTAATGCGCCCAACTGTCGAATTTGGGCAGAGTAAAACCCTGAAATTATCCAGGAACAGCCCTTGCACCCTGAAAAGGTGACAGTATGGTGTGGTTTTAGAGCTATCCTTATCATTGGATTGTATTTCTTTAAAGAGATAACTTAATCCAAACCTGTTCCATCACAGTGACATACTCACTCCGGTCATCAATGGAAAATATGGTTCTCCGATAAGAGCATGTTGTAGAAAATGAAGGAGGACATATTGAGAAATTTTAATTTAATTTAATTTAATGATTATAAACCATATTAAATGGCTTTATGTGTATTACAACGCCATCTAACGACGAATTTTTGTACTTTTTTTAAATTTAACAAATATAAATGGCATCATATTAATAATTTGTAGCTCAATTTTTATCTTATTTGGTTCAATAGAACGTATTTTAGAGTCCTCTGAAGCGGGTAACTTATTTCTTGCAAACCCTGTATATAAAAATGAATTTTTGTTTGTTCGTATCTTATTTGCTGATGTGCCGTTAAACCGATTGCAATGAAGCTTGTTCACCATACTGCTAGCATTTATGCGTAGGTTATAGCCATAGTGCAGTTATATCTAATGTACAGGGTTAGCAAGAAATAAGTTACCTACTTTAGAGGGCTCTAAAATGTGTTCTACTGATCCAATGAGATAAAATTTGAAATACAGATTATTGAGATGTTGCGCTTTATTTTTATTAAATAAATAAATAGTACAAAAACCAACGTTAGGTGGCACTGTAATACACTTAAAACCATTTAACCTTTAACTTACAGGCGGTACAACTGTTGCGCCAGACATTTTTTCCTCTTTTCTTTCGAGTTGTTATACCTGCTGTACCAGTAACGAATTTAAATTTCGTTCTCCCACTTGAATTTTCCAGCTGAACCCTAAATGCATGATAAAATCTTTTCCCTTTTGTGTCATATTCCATAGCGTCAGAAGATTTCGTTTAGCAACTGTTGGCGCTTGTGACTTTTGGGAACCCCGCTTTGGCAACATTTTTTAGAAGTAACATTTCTAAGAGGTATGGAATGAGTTTGTATAATTTTATTTGAGAGTAGTGCTCGATTAAAAATTTTCTTCTTTTCCCTTGATTCTTAATTTTTTTAAATTTATAACTTTCTTAATCTTTTAACTTAATAAAATTTGGTAACTTAATAATAATATGTGTCTATAATTGGATTCATCTATTCGAATGATAAGTATTTGAATCAAGAATTATTTGAAGTTTCATTTCTGACGGAATGGTGTAATAGACCGATTGTTTTTTCTTTGCTTCCATTCGTCACAAATAATGCAGAAAGACTAAATAGAACCTAAGACTAATAGACTAATAGAATATTTTTTTCGTCTTTATATTTTACAATGAAAGGGTGAGAAAACATTCCAATCTAATTCCCAATCCCTAATTTACTAGTCTAACACAGTATTAAAGAATTGACGACTTACAGTTTTACAACGACTTTTACAGGCCGCGGTGACTTGCTGTTAAGGTCTCGGCTCTTAAAACAGAGGGTTTCAGTTTTGACACCCGATTCCACCGAAGGACCTTCGTGTAAGGGGGTTTGTTGCACGTTCAATCCGTCAGAGCCAAATGTACTTCCTCTGGTCGCTGTGGAGAGGGGGTGGAAGCTCAGGTATCGCCCTCGTCATCTGACCGCAGTTCAAGATTACGAGGTCCGTCCCAAAATAACCCTAGTTTTGCTATACAAAGGGAGGTTAATATAACTAAACAAAACTAACGTTCAGCTTAAAAATTTACTACTTGTAAACTGGAACATTCCTGCAAAAATACATTTTCGTTTTGATTTTTTAAATAAGTGTTGTGGAGGCCAATGATGGTTCCTCAAAGATGAAGAGAATTGAACTCTTAATTGTGGTGTAGTTAATTGATGATAAACTAAGAGATCGCGACGCTTATATGAATGCGGTTTATTTTCCTGAGAAGGGGCTGATGTACCCCGCTATCAACTGTATGTATCGCGTTCCTAGTTCCATTTCGTTACTGGTCGGGTCATGGCCCGCGAAATTACAAAATGGAGTAACCCAAGAAAAGGAACTCGCCAACTTGGCGCATTGGTAGCAAAGTACTGAACATGCCAAAGCCGTTGAAATATGCATTTCGACAATTACAAGTAAAATGGCATCAATAACATTTTTGGTAAAAAAAAGAGAAAGAAACAATGAATGCAGTTAATTAATGAAAATTACAAAATGGCATTGATAACTTTCAGCAACTATAAATGGATGCACTTGCAATGAAAATGAAATACAAATGATATTATAAGAAACAAATAATAAAATAAGACAATGACAATTAATAATGCAGTTGCCAGACACAAGATACATAACGAGTATTAAAGAGCTTCTTAAACATTTCAAAGCACAGATGTAAAAATTAATCATATAAGGAGAAATTAGATTTCCAATGGCAAAAGGGCAATTTTGGAAATTTATAGTTTATAGATACCAGAATGAGTTTTCACATTTGCCACTATTGCGACATTGTCTTTACCATTGAATACATTTACAATTCTACCTAAAATCCATTAAAAACATGGAAGAATTTCTCCTTTGAGAAAAACCATGTCATCAAATTTTAAATTTTGTTTCTTAATTACCCATTTAGGCCTTTGTTGCAAAGTACTTAAATAGTTATTTTGCTATATTTTCCATATGACTTGTACCATTTTTGATGTTCTTAGTCATAAATTCATTATATTATTTTCAGTCTTTGTTAAATTAGGCTCAAGGGTGGATGTGATTGGTCGACCGAAGAGAAAATGCCCAGGCGTCAAAATTTCTAGATCGTCCATGTCACTAACAAAAGAGTAATAGGACAGGAATTCAAAATTCCTTCCATCTGATGTAGAGTAGTAAAAAATTCTTCATGGGTTAACTTTGAAACTCCAACAACACGTTTGAGATGGTATTTGAAGGATTTGACTGCTGCCTACCATAATCCTCCAAAATTAGGTGCTTTGGGAGGAAGAAATTTCCATTGAATCTCTTCGGATAAAAAATTAGATAAATATCCATCATGCTTAGTTACTACAAAAGCTAATCTCTTTAATTCAGAATTACCACTCACAAAATTCTTACCATTGTCTCTGAAAATAAGTTGCGATTTACCTCGCTTGGAAAGGAACCTTTTGAGGCTTGCAACGAATGATTCAGAAGTTAGATTAGAAACAATACCTAAGTGAACTGCTTTTTTAACCATACAGATAAATGTACAAACATAAATTTTATGGCATAAACCTTTCTTGTGACTTTTAAACTTTATGAAAAATGTTCCACATAAATCGATACCTTTACAATTGAAAGGAGAATTTATGTTCACCCGTTTTTTTGGCAAATTGCCCATAATTTATTCAATAGTCAAAAGTTTTGCTTTGAAGCAGATATAACAATTGTGGACGATTTTCTACAAACATTCCTCCCATTTAAAGGCCAGAATTCTCTACGAACACAATACAATAAATATTGCGGCCAAATGTGCAATTTTTTCAAATGAAAATACATAACAATAATTTTAGTTAAATTACTTTTTTCAGGTGAGATAACTGGATCTCTCTGGTCAAAATTTACACTGCTATTTTGAATAAGTCCTCCTACTCTCAAATTCCATCTTCATAAAGAAAAGGGTTTATATTTTTCATCTTACCTGTGGGTTGCTTTCCATGAAGAAGTAACCTTATATCATCTTGAAATGTAATTTCTTGTAGAGATTTAAGCAAGAAGGATTTACCTCTTTGTATTTCTACTGTAGAAACAGGTCCATATAACCTATGCTTAGAATTTTTTAAAATTGTTATAAAACCTAAAAAGAAAACTTACAGTACGGATTAATTTAGAATATCTGTTAGTAATACATAAAAGTAAATCAAAAAATGTAATATCCACACTTAAAATTAAAGTCTTATTAGATTCTCTTCTCAGTTCATAAAAATATTCCTCATCAGTCGGAACGTTACTTTCATCACTAAGTTCAGCAATCACTTGTTGAAGAAACTGTGGGTCATTCCACCACAAATGGTTGTTCATAAGTTGATGAGAAATCGCACCACGTGAAATATTATCAGCAGAATTTCCACAAGTTTTTATATGATGCTAGCAAAATTCTTTCGTCAACTCTTGGATGCGAGAAATTCTATTTTACATAAACATTCTAAGCAGATTTGATAAAAGATCCAGGCCAGCACTAAAGTCTAATCTGAGTGGAGGCAAATGTTATCCATTCTCGGGTTAAGAAAGGACACTGCTTTAGAAGTGAGCTTAGCGAGAAACTCAGCAGGGCATAGCTTAAGACGGGGTATTGTCATCACTTGGAGCAACTTCAGATTTGCTGCATAGTAATGAAACTTTCAAATGATCAGGCAGAGAAACACAACGAAAATAGATGACTGCACCATAAGCATCTTTCGATGTGTCAACAAAACCATGTAGTTGAATCAACAAAACAAATTTTTTGATGGAGTCAGAATGCAACGAGGAAATTCTATATTTGTAAGATCCTGTAAACAATTTCTGAATATGTCCCATTCGAGCTTATCCTGATGTGGTAACTCTTGATCCCATTCATTTTTGTGTATCAACATTCTCCGGAGAAAGATCTTGGCCTTTACTATCACTGGTCCTAGGAGACCAAGTAGGTCAAAAAGTTTAGGTATATTGGAAGTACTAAACAGTAAGCTATCGGTTTCGTTATTCTTTTTCATGATTTATGAACTATTTCATGAGCTAATGATTGATTAATTTATAATTAATCATTCATTAAAAGCTATAATTCTAATTTTAAAATATTAAAAAAGGTTCTTAAAATCTATCAAAAATAATAATTAGTAGTTTTCTAAGCGTTCAAACATCAAAAGAGAAATATTAAAATCTTCATACTTTCATTTTAATCCATCGAAAAGTAACTAGACACTTAAAATATTCCGAAAATATTTGTATAGAAATAAAATAAAATAAAGTAGCTGCATAAAAAGGAAAGGAAATCTAGATTGAATTTTAAGCATATGTGAAAGATAATTTAAATCGTCTGCTAGAAAAAATACTTGCAAGTTTTTTTTAAATCAATTTTTCAATTTTTTTTGCTAAATACTTTTTAACGTAGTGAATTACCGCAATGAAATTACCTACATATTAGTAATTTTTCCGAAAAAAAATTTTTTTTTGTTATAATTTAGCTATTGATTGTCTGCAGAGCCCATTTATCAAAAATGTAACACTGCAATGAGTAATTGAAATTATCATAAAAATAGTTATAACTATAAATTGTGAGAATCGGCAAAGTAATATGAAAATTTTACTAGTAATTTATAATAAAAACTGTTCAAACTATGTTAGAAATAAAAAGGATTTTCGATTACTGTGAGCGCAATATATTAATATTAAAACATTCAAAGATATTTTTGTTTACAAAACAAAAGAGGATTGTTATCTGTGGTAAGCACTAAGAGAAAACAGAGTATTTTTTAAAAGAAAATATAAACAATTAGGACCTTTATGCATGATTTATGAATAGTTATATTTTATTAAAATTGATGAGTTAGAAGAATAACAAAATTCACAATGTTGTGTTCAATCCTTATCAGAGATAAATTTACAGTAATGCTTGAGAAATTTATTTAATTACAAATATGATTGAAAAATTGGCAAAACTGTGTTTAATGTGCTAAATAATTATATGGAAGCTATCCAATTTGCAATTTAAGATCATAAAATTCAATCAAATACTTTCTAATACTGAATCAGTTTCAGAAAAAAAATTTAAAAAAAAAAAAAAAAAAACTGCGAGAAAAGGCTTTTTCTAGGGTTCAGAGTCTGTAAAACCGCAAAAAAGCAACCTCATTACGGCGGAGAGAACAGATGGCACAACCCCGATAGTGACATTACAACGAGACGTGACACCTCATTCCAATGACATTAAATCTGTGCGCACAAGAGTAAGATGAAATTACTTTTCACTTGTTAATATCATTTCATATACATCGATATCGTGCAATTGAACTCATATTACAAAAATTCATTAATAACTATAACGCAGCCGCTTTTCACATCACTGGAGGAACGGCGCTTGGCATGCTTTACCTTTTTTGCATTATGGATGTATATGAATCAATAGGTGTATCTCCCATAGATTTAAAACTATTTATTTAGGAAAAAATTGATGAATTTCAAAACAACTCCATACAAAAATTGTTTTATGAATATTTGTTTTCAAAACAAATATTCAATTCTATCGAAACTTCAAATAATATCAAATATTAAATATTTTAGACATTAGAAGAGCTTTCTTATTTAACATTATTTTGTCATTTTTTGTCAGAAATATCTTTACAAAATTTATGAATGAATATTTTTATGATTATTTTTTTTTTGAAAATTTTGAATTAAAGAAGTTGAGCAGTCCAGTTCTTTTTCATCTGTTAAAAAATGTTTGCAAATGCTGAATTTCAATTTTTTAAGGATTGTGGGGACCCAATAAGCCCCTAAATAAACTAACACAAGTAAAATATTGTAAGGCCCGCCAACATTGGCAAAACTTCTTGCCGATCGCGGAGAGAAAAAAAAGTTGAGTGAGCGAAAAGAGAGGTGACTCTGAGAGAGATGATAGGTCCGTCGGAGAGAGGAGAGAAATCAGTCCGAGGGTGAAGACAAGTCAGTCTGGAACTGACGAAGCGAGAGATGCGAAGTCAATCTGAATCCGAGACTGACGAAATCGAAAGATGATGGGATAGTTTTGTGTGTCTTTCGTATTTTTTACTTTATGTGTGCGTTGTGTCCCGTATCTACATGTAAATAAAAATTTGGGACTAAAATTGGATGTGATCATTGTCCCTGTCCCTCATATTAAAGAAATCCTACGCAAAAAGGGGATTTTACAATGGTGGCAGTGATATGGGATGTGAGCAGAGACAAATCACGGAATAAGTGACCGGTGGTCACAGAAGAATGATCATCTTAACCAGCGGTCACCAGAATGGAATTCTTACATCTTAAGAACCTGATTCTTCGAGATTTAATGACGATTACGACGATAGCCTTACTCCAGAGAAAGAGGAAAAGCCCTCAAAGATGTCACTGCTTGGAATCGAAAGTTATTATGCTCATGCTTCCTGTGTGTAATTGGAGTGTTCGTTCATCACCTTCTCCTGCAGATCGAGTTTACTATGTGAATTGTCACATCCAATTAATTTAAGTGAAATAATTTTACTACCTCCAATAACTACCTCCAATTTCGTAAGTACTATGAACTTTTCTACAAGTCATGTTCCAAAGGGTTAAGAGGTAAAATACTCACAAGCCTTCAATAGAAAAAAATTGGATATTTTAGAGGTTAAAGAAGAAAAAAAAATTTGTATTGAAATACTCTAATCTGTTACTGTTTCGTTTTCATCTGCTTCAAAATATTGTTTTAATCTCTATTGCATGGATTTGTTAATGTAAAATTAAATTTTGTTATTTTCAAAACTAAAACTAAAAATTCAATTGCATAATCTTGGTATATCCAGAGCTTTTTATATAAATTATATGTTGGTTATTTTGATGAACACGAAAGTAAGTTAGACAACTTCTGGATCCAATCTGTTTTGAGCTGGCTCCGAAGCATTGTTTTGTCTTTTAGTAATAAATTGCTACATATGTTTTTCAAGTGGATCCCTTTCTTGAAATATTTATTGCTAGTTGCAGATGTTATCAAGTGGTAATTGTGATGGCATCAGCGTAATTATACTTAATTTTCGATGTTACGCTGAAAGGTTAATTTTTTTTTACTTGTTCTTTATGAGATTAAGGATGCAATAATTTATTTTTGGATGTATCATTGAAAATTCTTTTGAGGTTAGAAGTAAAAAAACTTTCTTTTAAGGTATAATATACTTCTGTTTTTTTTTTTAATTTATTTATTTTTTGTTAAAAAAAGCGCTTAGCTACTCATAATTTAGATTTTTTTTCCTTTTCGGACTTAGATACATAAATAAAGTATATTGTTATTTTTTTATTTTTTATTATTTCTTTTGCCATCACATTATATTTCTTTCAAGTATTTTATCCAATTTATATTTGAATTATTGTAAGGCAATTAGGCAATAGGTTTATCTTGGAAGATGTCTTTCTTAAATAAAAAAAAGGCAGACTTAATCTGCTTATCACAAGATTTTGGTGAGTCATCAAACGAAACCGCGTCAAAAGTAGCTTTGAAATAATTAATTTTACTAATAAGCATTATAAAGAGAAGAGGCAAACGAATATTTAGAGGTTATCGCAGCAGAAAGATTAGCAAAAGAAAGGCAATAACAGTGCGGTAGACGTGGATAGTGCTTGACCCGAACTCACAATCTGAGGGGTTGTAGCCGAGTAAACAAAAGTGACTCGTCAGCTCGAGAGCTGTTATCTGTCTTATAAAGCTTTCACCACAGCAGTTAGAAAATGAAAGAAAAGAAAGGGGATTACAGTTACAGGCAAAAAGGAAAAGGAAAAAATTTGTACTTGAAAAACTTCGACTAGAAGTAGAAATATCCAAGAGCAATCACAACGTGATTCAATAGTGATCAAAATAGTGATCACTTGTATCTTTTGTCCGTTTCAGATAATGTCTTTTATATACATTAGATTTTTGTGAATGGAGTTTTTACATTAACAATATCCCACCATCTATTTATTATACTTATATATTCTACTGTTTCTTTATAGTGGGGAAACTCATATTTCTCTCCCAAATTCATTAGACTTTCCGGTACAAACTCATTGAAAATTTTAAGTACTAGTTTCAAAATTTTTGTATCAATTATTTATAAATTATTAAAAATATATTAATATATATTAATTAAATTATTAATATATTATTAATAATTAATATATATTAATATATTACTAAATAAATATAGTAATTATAATATAATAAATACTTTTTATAAATTAATAAGTTCTTATAAATTATTGGACTCCAATGATTTTAATGATAAATTATGTGAATATGTGAAGATATAATTCTTTTTAGTTTCATACAATAATTTTTAGGTTTTGAAGACTCCTGTGTTAAAATTAATGTTATTGTCAGATTTACAATTAGGACTCTGAATTACTGCATCCCAGAATGAATGACATTATCATTATTTTCTGGAGCATTTTTAATACGTGAATTTTTTTCTGAGAGGTTTCTTTAAAATTGAGGTAAAACACAGACTTGCTAGCATTCTTCTGATTGATCCAGTTATTGTGAATACTCTTTAATAAATGGACGGTATCGATCATAGAAAAAAAAAGGCCTTTCGTTATTTACCGGATGAGGATGAAAAATTGAATAGGACCATGAATATAAAGCGAACCCAGACATTACTTTTTGATTGATTGAATTGTTACTACCCATATCACTTTGAAACCAATGTTTACCAATCCAATAATAATTTTATCAATGAATGTTTGTAAAGCGTCTGCTGATACTTTGTTTTCAGGAAGAATGTGAATGACATCTTTATATGAAGATGAAATACTATTTATCATGAAAGTCATAACTTGGTGGCATTTTCTGAATTGTAACTGAAACCAGATGCACCCCTCCTCCTTGGAATAAAAGAAGAGTTTGGTGTGCATTTCATCTATTCGAAGAATCACATTTTTATCTGCAGATAATAATTGTAATTTCTGTTCAATGTACCTTAAGAAATGCAATTCGTTCTGCTCTGACTGTCGGCACGGGCTGATATGCATGCATTAGAGGCGACGACAGTAGGGGGGCAGGGGTAGGCAAAAACCACCCCCCTTCGAATATAAGTTAGCGTATTAAAAATTAAACTATTTTAGAAACTGAACTGGATAATAGCTCTGAAATTGCTCTTTGGTTTAAGAAATTAGAAGAAAAATTTGAGAAATTAATCGACAATTTTGTCATAAACGATTAAAGTTTCAGCGGGTTTAATTTATAAGATCTATTTTTTAATAATCTGAAAATTATTTTTAAAAAATTACCTCTCAAATTGGAACATATGAATTAGCTTAGGCTTACCCGTATTTTTGCTGCCCAGATACACAAAGTATAAAGGTGTGATATCATTCAGTTTTAAATAATCTGAAGCCCTGTTCACACACCCTTTGGGGCAAGCTGATAACAGATGCATCTTCAAGTTCAACGATTATTTTTTCATGATATTTCGTTGATAACCGTTTAATTTCAGAGATGGGGTACTTTTTTTATTAATTTCAAGATCATCCATGTTTTTGAAAGTATCCAATGAATTAAATGTTTTAAACAGCTCCATCTTTATCTTTTATATAAAGAATCATTTCTTAAATGCTTTAATTATTTCGGGACTTCTCAAATTACTAAGTACTTTCCTTCAGTTGAAGCTTTGATTGGTCTCTTTTTTAATGATTGTATCTCCTCTTTACTTAATAATTCAAGAATTAGGTGAATAAGTGAACCATTTTCCAGCCGAATTAAAATTTTATCGATAAGAAACACTATATCAGAAATTAGGTAATCCTGATCCAATTCCTTGGTAATGTTTATAGAATTAAGTTTTTCCATTTATTTATAGAGCAAATTTATTTTTAAAGGTTCATATAAAATTGTATCACTATTTGAAAGAAAATTCTATCTTCTCGATTTGTAAATAAGGTTTTACTTTACAGTTATCTCTTGTCAGCAATGATAATTTTAACACATCGTTTAATTTTCCCTACGCAAACATAGCTATTGAATCTTCATTGACACTTATAGCTTTACCAAGAAGGACTTCTTTTCCTTTTTCTAAAGGTATTTTTGGATTTTCATTTCTTTTATCAGAGGATAAGAAAATGGTAATTTTCATGAACATATTTTGTGATATCTTTTGGTTTGAATCTAAAAGCTTGAACTAAATTCAATGAATTTAAAAGTTTTGTGCCCAATTGCGGTGGATTCAACTACCCTAGCGGTAGTAGCAAAAAATTTTACTATCAACATAGTATTTATTAGCACAATCGCTATCCTTTCTTAAGGAGCCTTCAATTTAGAAATTCTTTGTATAAGCGCAAAATAAATTCTTTTATCTTTAACCCGCAATATACAAGAATAGACAAAGCATTTTGATTAACAGCATCAAGTTCATTTTCAGGCCATTTTACGTTGCTTATAAATTTATTTTTAGCATTGCCCTTTCATCATGTATTGAACTTTTATCTCTTAATGCATCAACATATTTTTTTGTGGAAGCATCAGATTCTTCCTTAGGGTTCTCTGAGTTTCTTATAAATTTGTGTTTAGCATTATAATAACCGTTGTTACGCACCAAACACTTATTTTTTAAGTCATCTACGTATTTTTTAGTTGAAGAGTCATTATCTTTTTGGGGATGTAAAACATTTTTCAAAAGTTTACTTCAAAGGTTTTCGTAATCCCCAGCATTCGTCAATTTAAATCCTACTCCTGGTATTCCAGGAAGTCCTTCTTTGAGTTTTTCCTCAAACAGGGGGTAATACGCCGTCCTTTCTTTATTTTAACAATAATTTTTTATAGTCCAACGACTATAAAAATTTGAAATTCTGCTCTACACAACGTTGAGCTTTAATGTTTTGATCATAGTAATATCTAGATTTTTGATATTTAAGAGGCCCTTCTTACGCTCTTGTAAGATGAATTAGAAAACGAATTCTTGTTGAGATTGTTTTTTAATCGCCAATTGAACTCAATCATAAGGTTTTTCGTGTCTGTATAGTTTTCATGATGCGCTAGATTAAGACGAAGGATAGGATATAACTTACCAAAATTACAATAATTGACCATGCAGCCTTTTTCCGATGTAATGGTATTGAGTCCAGATTCTAAAAGGGATGTGTATAATCGGTTATGATCTCTTTTCTCAAAGCCCTTCATATACTAACAGTCGGAACCTTTATATAGAGTGTTCCTTTATTATTGTCGGGGTTTCCGTATCTCATAACTTTCGAATAAAAAATATTTCGCAAAAACCGATTACATATTCGTAAATTACAACTCAAAGAATTTTATTAATGATATTAGAGCGCACAAAAAGCTTATTAAAATCTTATATTAAAGCTTGCACAATTTGCACTTTGTAGTCATTCAGCTGAAGGCGGTTATGGAGAACGTTCCATATTGTCATATGCGGCATATGTAATTGCACAGCTGATTGTCTCGTTGCTTTTCGTGGATTACTAGATAACGTTTCTTGGATGCGATTAACATTTTCCTGCGAAGTGCTCGGTCTTCCCGCTCCCTTTTGGTGCAGAGCGCTTCAAGTTTCCTGAAATTGTGCTAACCAGTGTCTGATAGAATTATCCGAAGGAGGATCTCTCTTGTATGGGGTCCTGAAGTGACGTAGTTATGACTGATTTAGTTTCGGAAAACCGCAATACACACAATGCTTTTTCTTGCACGGTTGCCATTTTTTTTTATGCCGTCATAATTACCCAGCCTACAAATGCGCTAAAATTGCATTGTTGTCTCGCAAAATTCTTTGAGTTGTAATTTACGAATACGTCATCAGTTTTTGCGTAATATTTTTTATTCGAAAGTTTTGAGGTACGGAAACCCCGACAATAATTAATGAACACCCTGTATTGTTAATCGTAAGGTAACATTCAATCATATTTAAATTATCGAACAACTTATTGTTCTGCTTTGAGTTTTCATACCTAACAGTGTACTGAGGAATCACATACAGATATATGACTTCATCTGAAGTATCTTTAATGCAGTAGCTTTAGTCCCATCTGTAGGAGCCACTTGAGTTTTTCAAGAAAATATTAGATTTCACAATGCTATGTTAATTTTAATTAATATCTACGCTCTTATCCGATAACCTTAATTCGTTAAATACTCTGGCTGTGGAATTTTTAAATCTAACATAAGAAAGCCAAAGCGACAAATCTTTTACAATAACTTTGTAGTCTTTGTTTAATTCGTTTGTATACACCATATTTTTGCTATTCTTTTTCTGAAACTCTAACTTAACTTAAGCCTGTTGTTACTTTCTTATATTAACAATAAGTTGTTAATATAAGAAAGAAAATCAAATAAAGAAATAAAATAAATATTTTAATGGGATCCATATGGTTACAGTTCTGCTATTTTTGATAAATTTGCGTCTTTCTGTAAATACTAGATTATACTTCTCATTAGACCGCAGGTTTTTGAAAAAATCAGTCCTTTTAGTCGCATATGTCAATGTCCCATAGTATTTCAAGGGTTTTCTACCTGCAATGTCAGTTGTATCCATATAGAAGAGCATGCTGTTAGCTTCAGACGAATAATAGTCCGGTGTAAAGTGCATTAAACCCAACATTTGTCGCATGAGTGCAGAACAATTAATTTTCAATTCGATTTCAGTGGTGCCTAATGTAAACCTGTTAGCGTTTATCAAACCGCCTCCATTCACGAGAGCGACATTATCATCCACTATAGCATTGCCATAGTCGTTAACGATTTGTAGTTTTTGTTGTAAGTGCCAATTAGAGTATAAAATATTGGCTTTGGCGTCTTGTAAGAAGAAATGATGTGCGGCATTTTTCATAGAATTATCGCTATTTTCATGCCTTACTTCTCTATACTCATAACTTTCGATGTCATCATCGTAGTAATAATCTGTACTGTCTAATTAGAATATCTTATTCATTTTGTTTGTGTATTATTATTATAAAATATTTTTGCGTCTTCTTAATTTAATAGCAATACTGCTATTAATTTAATAGCAATACTACTGACTATTTGGACGATTAATACTTGTGAAGGAATAGATGACGTTTGAAGAGTGAAAACATTGATATAGGCCTCATCAGCGATATCGCAATGTACATAAATATTATCGTTTCCACCAGACAAGTCAGCAAGGAATTTCCCTATTTGTTCAGGCTCTTCATATACTTTAGGTTCAAAACCTAAAAGTTTATGCTGGTTCTTACTTTTGGTTAAGTTGACTTTATACTAGTCTTTTAACTTAATGGCAGTCATTTGTCGCTCTTCGACTTTACCAAATAGAAGGGTATAGTCGAAGAGATCGGTAGGGGATCCAAAAAATTTTACTATGTAACCATTCAGTCCTTTGATAGAGTAATTTCCATCAGTTATTGACAAATTTGACCACTGACGACCATTGTAGAAACTAATGGCCTCATCCTTGATATTATCCCAAGAAATATACATCGAAAAGGACTGAAGGGCAATCTGCTTAAAACTAAAAGGTTTGGAATACTCAATCGTGAAATCTTCCGCTTTTTCAACGTTTTTCGAATCTAATATTAATAACACCATTTATTTATTTAAAAAATTTCATTATAGGCACTGGGCTCTCGAGCGAGAGGTCTACAACTGATTTTCCATTGTTTCTCTCACTAATGTATTTCATACAAGAGTAACCGCATTTGACAGAGCAGGGCGTTGTAAAAAGCTTAAGTTATATCCAATTTCATTTTTGTCAGAACTTTGTAAATATTTCTTAATGTTGGGGAGAATTTTGTACGCATACTCTCCGAAAGGGTCAAAATACTCAACAAAATTGTTGTTAGGATCATTATAGTAGTACACCCAGTGCGTTCCTGGTCCTGAAGCGATGTCTAGATTAATAATGCCATTTTCAAACTATCTCATCTTTTTAAGTAATAGACCTGAAGTAAAAACACCTCTAAATCCCTTTTCATGTTTCATGCTTCATTCAATTACTTCTTTGGATATTCCCAATTTCGATAAACTATCTTCCCAAAGGACTTTTTTTTACAACCAGATACTGAAATTTTATATAAAGCTTTCTTGACTTCCCATCTATCTGCTCCCTTCGCAGCACCTAATGCTAAGGCCTTAGCTCCAGCAATTAATGCAGGTATTAAAGGTGCCAAAAGAAGGAGAGGCCTGTTTTCTTGAGTTGAGTTTTAGAGAGAGTGATCCGCTTCCCCTTCCCTTTTTGAGGGATTTGTGCTGGAATTAAATGCATATCATAGTTAGGGTCTTTTGTCTTATCAATTTGAAAAGATACTTCTCTCCTTTCTTGCAGGCGGATTTTAACTTAGCGATCTGATGATCGCTTAAATGTAGTTGGGTTTTCACGTAATTACTCATTTATTTATTAAAATTTTTTATAGTATTGTTTTACTTGGTCATTTGTCATAGTTTCTTCTCTCAACAGTGCATCCAGTAAATCCGGTAAACTTTTTACTTTTGCTTCCATTACATAACATGTCAGTAAACCGAGAAAAAATTTCCATTCTATCTTCCACACCTTTACCTATATCTATTTCTTTTCTTTGCAAGGGCCCTTAGTCTAGCTCGATAATCCTCTAATATAAGCATATGATCTCTTAAATAATCAGCCTTAGCTAATAAGTTATCTTCTCTTTCTTCATATCGTTTGGTCATTCGAGCTATCTGACTCATAACGTTTCCTTTCTGACGAGCCATTTTCATGTAAGTTTTATTTACTCTTTCAATTATTTCTCGTAAAGTTTCCTCAGTTTCATTGTCTCGGAAATCTCGGAAAATTATTTTCTTCTAAAAACTCTACATCCAGTTCTTTATCAAAATTATAGATATCTATGGATGTTCAATCGCTGGAGAAATGTTTTCAATCGCCAGAGGAATATGACCAATAGCATCAGTTATAGCCTTAAAATGCTGTTTTCTACTAAGTTCTTGTTGTTGTAATTTTTCAGTCACAAGCTTGTGGAAGTCAGACAATAATTTCTGAACGCCTAATTCTTGCACCTGTTGTTGTTAGCTGTTTCGTCTAATTTCAGCCTGAAGCTGAAATATAAACTTCCATGTCATTTATATACAAACTTATAAACTTTCATGTCATTTTTGACTTCATCTCTCAACTTCTTATTTCGCTCTTTCTGTATAGCATTCATTTATTATTATGTAAAATAAATAAGCTTCTAACAAAATATGTTTTACTGAGAGGAAATTATACTTTACTGAAAGCAATTTTTTAACATTAAATAAAGATTACTCCAATTAAAGATTACACAGAAGAAGAAGAATTTGTCGATGCAAATCAACACTATTTATTACCAAAACACCATTTTAGACTTCTTATTTCTGGAGCTTCAGAGAACCCTTGCTTTACACTTAGGCGTACAACTTTGTGGTTTTCCGCATGTTTTTCATTTAAAAATATATTTATCTTAATTATTCTTACAAATATTACAATCTTATTCTTAAAGCTCTTCTGGGCCTATAACTTGAACAAATCAGAGTTGAATATCACAGCAGTGAAGCAAGAACTAAGACACAATTGAGTCCGTCACATACCTGCTTAGCTGGAAACAGCAGGAAGAGAAATAATTTTATTGAACGATTACAGGAGCACCCATCTCGTTTCCGAAGCTCTCTCCTTCCTGGCGTGTTAAGGCTTGGCGTCAAAAGATGGACCTGCCTTGATGAGGTCCTGTTGGCTGAATGAATCTCCTTTCCTCGGTCCGCTTGGAGCGGTTCTGGGCTATGAGGGTAGGAGAAGGGGAGAAATATCCAGGTCAATTGGGGCGTTACTCTGTAGGAGTAGGTGAGAGTGAATCTTGTTGTAGTTTGTGGACTTTTCATGGTCTGTGGTGGATGAGCTATTGTTTTTGAGGGGCGAATCAGGAACCTGCATAGAGATGTTGGGCGGGAAGCTGACTTATTTGAGTAAGGCATTCAGAAGGATCAGTTTTCTTTCTTCCCTGGATTTGGTTGTTTTAAGTTTGGTGGCTGCTTTCAGGAGACCTGGGAATTCCATGATTAGTTTCTTAATTTCTTTGAAGGCTTCTGTGATTTCATGCATTTCTGTCAGGCTTTAGATTTGGTTATGGGTTATTTTCGGTTCTCTGTTGCTGGTAAGGGAGTCTCAGCCATTATCTAGGTGGGTTCTGGGTCCCATCAGTACCTTTTTGGGTTGTTCTGCTTCCAAAGGTTTCAGCATACGTTCGTTCAGGTCTTGTAGTTGGATAGGCAGGTCACTCCTTCCAAGAGACCAGGTACTCAACTCCTTTGCAATTAATGTAAATTGGCTCCGGAATCCTTTGCTTTATCCTGCATTCGGCCGTCAGATCTTTGCTATTATATTTAATGCATCGCGGATTGCATCTGCAATTATGCGTGCTGTGGGGGAAATCTAAGCATCTAAAACACATCATGGCTTTGGCAGGTCCTCTATATGTTTCAGCTTTGGCCCTCATGTAGGACATATGGCTTATATTATATATGTTGTAGTGGTTTCCAGTTTTCTTTATTTCAACTAGGAATATGAGATGAAGCGTCTGGGTCAAGAAATTTTTCAGTTGGTGGATCCGTTCGACGGAGAATTTTAGCTCTTCAATTTCTCTTTTTAACTCCTCTTTGCGGTGATTTCCTGGGAGTCCTTTGATGATAATTTAAAAGGGTATGTTAATGGGATCTTAGGAGATAATGTATTTTTTTCCCTGCCATTTAAAATATCAAGGATTCCCAGTCGCTCAGATTCAAATTTTGGAGTGATTTTTATGAAACCGTTTGAGAGCATGTTGTCTGTGGTAGGGTATTTTCGACAAATTTCCTGCAGAGTCAGGTTGTAGTCTTCAGTAATTTTCAGATGAATAGAGAGTGCGTCTGTACTTGTTTGAGGGTCTACTTCAAGATTTTGGAATTTGTTGTTGGTTTCTATTTCATCGTTCCCGAAAGAATTTTTTCTTTTTGCTACGTGCCTTTTGTCTATCAGTTGGAAGGGCTGTTCGGTTTTCATTTGAACTTGTATATCGGTGTCCGTCCCAGACTCGTTTTCTATGGGTGTTGACTCTCTGCTTAACTCATTTGGCTTTTGGTTGCATTCTCAATGGAGGGGCTTAAGAGCTGAGAAGGGTCTCAGGGCACTTTTTAGCGTCTCATTGAATATTCGACTATGCTCGCTGGTAATGCCTTGCTGACGAGGCTTTAGAATTTCTGCTGGAGCGTCTACTCTCACTGCTTCCTCCCTGGGCAGACTGCGAAAAGAAAACGAATGCCAAATTTTGAGAAGTAATTTTATGTAACTGAGCAGTCCTCTATATAATATACATATTTAGCTAATGGTGCCATCTATTGGCACATAGTATAATCAAAACTAACGTTTCAACAGAAAACGATGCAATGTTGGTGTATTCTAATGAATGAAACATTTAATTAACTTCCATACTTTGCAAAGTTAACGGTTTCTCTCTCTTTTTCAAATAATAAATATACAAGGTTTGATTTATTTCGGTCCATTTCTGTAGATATGTAACATACATATACACCCGCAATGACTGTATTTGTATTAAGATAATTTTTTTTTATTGAGTCCTGATTTCGGGATTTTTTTCCGAGTTTTTGAAGACACTTTGACAAGTAGAGAACACATAAATACAATTTTTTAAATTAAAACTGTACTTTTTAAAAAAATTTCATTTTGAATGAGCTTAAAAAGAATTCTCCAGTTTTGCATTTTCTCTATATAATAAAAGATTTTTGTTAACAAATGTAACATAATTTCTAACAAAAAGATTAAGAAGTAAATAATAATTGAAAAATGAGATTAATCACAAGTACTAACAGGTATAAAAACACATAATGTGATCTTTAGACTTCATTTTGACCTTTTATTTGCTTTTTTAAAAATGAAATAGACACTTTCATTCTTTTCCTCTCAATTATGACATTTCTTGTTCCAGTAAAACAAATATAACTTCATGAAGGTTAAACAATTAAGTTTAATGTATTACAATTAAACAAATAAATATTTTCATTCTTAAATTCCAATGCATTAGCTATTGTAAATATAGACGAGCGTTATATATCGATATAAGTTATATAAACGTTTCAATAATTGCATTATTCCAATCATATGTACTTTCATGAAATTTAAGAAAAATCTTATTTTTATTAAAAAAACACGAATTATTCGTTTGCTGAAAAAAATGAGTGCTGCTTTTTGTTCTTTCTTTCTTTTGAAAAATATGCAATTTTGATTTTCGTCAGTGTCGGAATTTTAAAAAGCTTTTTGCAAGATTCATAACAATAGCTTCGATATAAGAAGATAAAATATCTTTTTGAAGAACTACATATTATACTTTAATATTTCTTTTTTTTTTTGTATTTTAACATTAGAAATATATATATACTTCTGTAACCCAAATATGTTTATATTCTTTAATGTATATATTCAACATTAGAAAAATATTAACATAAAAAATATAATTTACTGAGTTTTCTTCCTCCTTAAAAAATGTACGACTTTCTAGATTAAATTCTTAAGAACTTTGCTCTGAGGCATTCACAGTGCACTACTTCTTTTGTGTATACTATTATAAGGCAAATAGAGCAATTTATTATTTGCACACTGGAAACTTCCAAGTTCTTATAACTTGGCCATACATTTGTTAAAAAGGGGACCAAAATAGGATGACCTTCATAAATTTATGGTCAAGGGAAACTCAGTTTTAAAATATTGTATTCCCCTAAGCTCCAAGTGGCTAAATATCTCAAACCGTTACTAAGGGTCAAAGACAACGTTCTTGAAAACAGTTAATTTCAGTTGAAATAGATTCAACACTTAACTAAAATTACACTGCTCAAAACAATTAGGGGAGCACATGGTTTTAACATAATTACGCAAAGATGTCTACCAAAAAGTAACATAAAATGAATCATCCATAAATTACAGCCTGCCAGGAAACGGAAGAATAAAACTTTATATGCAAATCAAAGTTCATGACGTCAAAAACTAGAAAAAGGAGATAAGGCCAGAAATCGGGCTCTTGCAGAAACGTCTGTTTTATTACCGTAACTGTGAAATTTGATTGCGCAGTCTTTCTGTTTTTGAGACAAGCTTATGAGAATGTCTGAACAACGTGGTTTACTGGAATCCATGGCATGGCGTGTCATAGGCCGACTGGAATCAGGCCAAACACAACGGAGTGTTGGGGTCGCCAGAAGTGTTGTTGCAAGGCGGTGGAATCGATTCCAAGAAACAGGAAATGTTAGACGTCGATCAGGGCAAGGTCGGCCACGCGCCACTACAGCAACTGATGACCGGTATATACGGTTAACATCCCGTCGAAATAGAACAGAGAATGGTATTCAGCTGCAAAGACAGTTGTTCTTGGCAACAGGACGAAGGATGTCCAGTCAATCAGTACGTAATGGGCTTCATGGGGGAGGGCTCTATGTACGTAGGCCAATGGTTTGCATTCCGTTGACCCCACGCCACCGTTGCGCCCGAAGAAGATGGGCTGCTGAACATCGAGATTGGTAGCAACATGATTGGAGCCAAGTGCTGTTTACAGACGAGTCCCGATTCAGTCTGGAATGTGACACTCGACGTGTTCTGGTATGGCGGGAGAGGGGCACTCGAAATAACCCCGCATTCGTTCGTAAAAGGTCACAATACAGACGAGCTGGTTGGATGATATGGGGTGGAATCAGCATAGGCGGACGTACGGACCTGCATATCATTCGGAATGGCACTTTGACGGGCCGCAGGTATGCAGACGAGATACTGCGATCTCATGTCATCCCTTACGCTGGATCCATTGGCGTTCCCTTTTTTTTCCAGGATGATAATGCCCGACCGCATAGAGCTCGTCTGGTGGAGAACATGCTTGAAGCTGAAACAATACAGCGGAGGGAATGGCCAGCGTGCTCTCCTGACATGAATCCAATCGAGCATGTTTTGGAAATTCTCGGACGACGCATTGCTGCCCGGCCAAAGCCGCCTGTGACTCTCCCAGACTTGGAGATTGCACTTCTTGAGGAATGAAACAGTATTCCCCAAAGTCTGATCGATAACCTCATTGTATCCATGGCCGACAGGTGTGCAGCAGTCTTAGCTGTTCGAGGAGACCATGCGCCCTATTAAAACTATGCATCATGTCTATTAAGAGCCTTTTTTTATCGTTTACAAGTAAGCAAATTGTTGCCCTAAATCATCTTTTCATGCTTTTTCCATATTTTCAAAGCTTAATTTCAAATTGTTTTTTTCTCTGTATTGCTCATGGATACGCGTGTACTACCCATTGTATGCCAATACGTGGATGTCTCGCTCAGTTTTCTTGATTTTTTTGCTTGCTCCCTTAATTGTTTTGAGCAGTGTGTTGACTTGTATGGAATAATTAAGCCTGCTTCGTATGATCCGAATAATAACTTATTTATTATTTTACTTTAATATTGTATTAATGATTAATTTATTAAAACATATCTTTTAAATACATCTAATATACACAAATATAAATTTTATTGAAATAGAAAAGAACATTTCTTGTATTTGAATGGCTTAAAATAATTAAGTTGGTTTTATAAGTATATATAATTTGTACATTATAATTAATATACATAAAAACACGATTCTATTTTCCTGCACAATCATTAAAATTTTATATTATGTTATATATATATA
>JAOUZG010036559.1:3560060-3570762 GCA_026289955.1 Argiope argentata
AAAATAAATAAATAAGAAAAGAAATCCGGCCTGGTAACTTTCTCAAGGGTCACCATCAAGTTGGGATTCCAAAAAAAGGGAACTTTTTTCTGTAAAGGGTTTTGACTAATGTCTAAAAGGAATTGATTGTGACCCAAAAAAATTCCCCGTCTCAAAGTCTAAGAGAAGCATCACATTTTGAGAATACAAAAGCGAAGAACAATTTCAGAAAAAACAAATAAAGAGACAGACAATAATAAACTCTAGAAAAACCACACACAATTATTATTATTATTCATAATAATAATAATAATAATAATAATACACTCTAGAAAAAAAACTACACACAATAATAATTAATCAAATATTAGAAATAAAAATAAAAAGCCGAGAACCTACCAGTAGTCGGTAGATTTATTATAAAAACCCTCATATATGTGTACCTTCCCTTGAGGACACAAAGACAAAAGATTCGAGGCGGTGGCGCCAAGAGTAATAATGTAGAGAAGAAAGCATCTTCTATAGGTAATGATTGTGGTAATGTTGCTCGGTCCAGTTAGAATTTTCGAAGTTTCAAGTGGGTGGGTATATGGTTTAGTGAGGAAAGTATTAATGTCGACTTCGGTATTTTTTTAGTCTAATTATTTTTAGTTTTGTTGCGTTTAAAAGTTTTAAGAATAATTGGAAAAAATTGGAACACCTTTATAAAATTAAAAATCTTCCAATTATATATAATTTTATTTTTTACATTAATTATAATTTCTAAATTATGTATTTGATTTAAGTCAGTTCTTCCTCTTTCTAAAATATTAAATTCTAGTGAATCTTTTAAAAATGATTATTTTGACAAAAAGATCGTAGTAAACGAAACAGAAAAAATCGTTAACATGTAGATAATAAACTTAAATTTAAATGCCATGTTTTTTCAGTAATGCTATTTAAAGAGTTTGCAGATGAGAGCCTTATTATTTTACTTTAATTTTCCCATCTTGAAATATCTGTATTTTGCATTATTTATAAATATGCGTTAAAAATTTTCAGTATTAAACCTATAATCAAAAATATGTTGACGCTTTTTATTAGTTTTTCTTTGATAATTTGGCTAGTGGATTTTAATTATTCTACTTTTGTTTTTAATCTTTTCTCAATTCATAACAGTAGAACTTTTCATCAAGAAATCAAGATCGTCTGAACTGTCAGGCTATCATGGCCTATAAACATCAAATAATTGAAAACAAAAATTTCCAACAAATTTTACTGGAATTTGTGCTAAAAAATGGAAGAAAGTAACAGAAGGAAATTGCATGTAATAAAACAGCAGTTATAATATTTCTTACTTACTATAGTTATTTTTTAATTAATTATATAAGCTAGTTACTTGTTAAATGTAATATTCATTATTCTGTGATATCTCGAAGCTAAATTTGAGAAATGCCACTTGCCCCGTCTGAAATCGGCGACACCACTGGTATGCATTTATTTCTCAAAGTCACAGAAGGAGGTAACAAAATATAGCCAGACTTTCTGACAACTTTATTACTGAAATCCTCCTCGCATGGAATGAAATCAAGAGTAGAATATCCTCCTTTCAATGGAATAACTTTTACTAATACACTTTTTGAATAATCCAGGCAGATTGCTCTTTAATAAATGCGATGATATTGGTTCAAATTTCTTGGGTTATATTTAAATTATCCATGAAACCATGAGTTTGGGAAATAATATCTGAATCCAGCAATCGATTTGCCTTCCTTTCTGGAAGATGCTCTAATATTTCATTTAAATTGTAGATGATATTGACTTTTATTGGTAAAGAAAATATATTTGACAGGTATGTTTTTCCAACTAAAGCTGACACCTCTAATAAATCATTTATTACTACGAGCATTCCATTTCAGGACCAGAACTTTATTCAATATTCACAAATAAAATTTTGTTTTCTTTAGGAAAAATATTCGAGAAAGTTTTAAAATTATTAAAGAAATACTGCTTCGGCTCTTCAAAATTTTAAAATTTTCTTGTATTATTTCTTTTTTTCTATTATGCTTTCTTGGAGATCTTTCTGTAAACATTGTTGCTCTAATTTCATCTGTTTTATTCCTGAATTTTCCCTGTTAAATTTTGAAGATGACATGAATGAGATACAGTTTGGCATCTGAGCGGAAATTGTTCCAGTTATTATTCTCGGATATTTAAGAGGAGCACTTAATAATGTTCCTGACCTCGAACCAAACAGACTTGTTTCTCTTTCTATGTCACCTATCATAAAGATAAATATGGAAAAAAGCCCAAATTTTTTGAACCAAAATATTAAGAATTAAAAAGAACATTGAATTTAGAGAGCGCTAATGCTGCTACTATTAAAATACCAATGATTTAATCTAACATGGCAATAAACAATAAGTTTAAATTAAAAATTCAAGATCAAAAATGAAAGAAATATAATGAATCCGGCCTGAAGACTTTTTCAAGGGTCACCCTCAGGCAGAAATTCTAACCTGGGATTTTTTCTGTGAGGGATCTTACAGTTTCGTCAAAAAATAATCCCTCGTGACCCGAAAATCTCAGAAAATTGAGACTTTAGAGATAAATTATTTACACAGAAATATAATAAATTTGAATCCAAATGGATTACACACATAGTTTAGATCAAATAAAAAATCGTAAAGCAGAAAATACCAGTATTATAAGCACACAAGCAAACAGGTAAAGAAAATTATTTTAAAATGTTTTAATCTAAATTGAATTACAGAGATATATTGAAACCCTCACACAGAAACAAAGCACAATAATTAGAAGAAGAAATCCAAACACATACCAAAAAAAGAACTCCAGAAGTTTGAAGGTTGTCACCTGACATAATAATTTTCACATCTTCACTTTAAGCTTGTTCAGTATATATAGTCCTAATGAGTACCTGAAGCGCCATCTATTAAGTTAAGGTTTCAGTTTTAAAAGTTTTGTTTTAGTTTTGATAATATATTAGACTTTTTATTGTTAGAGTTTGTATGTTGCAATAGTTTTTGGGAAAATCGTTAGTAGCTAAGCTTTTGATAAGGTTGTTTGTTGCTACTATGAAAGCTTTTTTGTTATTACAGATTCTTTAAATCCTATTAAATTGTGAGAATATAAGATTTTTGAAAATTTTGGAGTTTAAATTAGAGTGGTAATTACTAAGTTTAATTATTTTAAAGTTAAATTCATCTCTTTTGTCATAAATACCTATTAAAGTTTTTCCATTTGAAATTTCTAAATTTAAATCCAGATAGTTTGCTTTACATTGATTATTGTTTGTTTCAGAAACAAAAAGTCTAACATATTATCAAAACTAAAACAATACTTTTAAAACTGAAACCGTAACTTAATAGATGGCGCTTCAGGCACTCATTAGGATTATATATTCTGAACAAGCTTAAAGTGAATATGTGAAAATTATTATGTCAGGTGACAATCTTCAAACTTCTGGAGTTCTTTTTTTTTATGTGTTTGGATTTCTTTTTCTAATTACTGTGTTTGTTTCTGTGTGAGGATTTGAATATATCTCTGTAATTCTATTTAGATTTAAAAAATGTAAAATAATTTGCTTTATCTGTTTGCTTGTGTGATTATAATAATGGTATATTCTGTTTTGCGATCTTTTGTTTGATCTAAACAATAGGTATATTCTATTTGGATTGAAATTTGTTTTTATATTTGTTTACCCGTTTGCTTGTATATTTGCTTTACCTGTTTGCTTATAATACTGGTATTTTCTATTTTACGATCTTTTATTTGATCTAAACTATGTGTGTAATCCATTTGGTTTCAAATTTATTATATTTCTGTGTAAATAATTTATCTCTAAGGTCTCAATTTTCTGGGATTTTTGGGTCACGAGGGGTCATTTTTTGACTAAACTGTCAGATCCCTCACAGAAAAAATCCCTGGTTTGAATCCCTGCTTGAGGGTGACCCTTGAAAAAGTCTTCAGGCCGGATTCATTATATTTCTTTCATTGTTGATCTTTAATTTTAATTTAATTTTATTGTTTATTGCCAAGTTAGACTCTTTCTATATCAGTTGTTTTAAAATTTAACTCACAAGCCTACAATACAGGAAATCATTCATAAATATTGAATTCTTTTAATTTCCTTTCGTAAATATTGGTTTCCTTCCTTTCCATTTCTTTTTAAGTTCTTCGTCTGTAGGAAAAGAAAAAAAAAACTGGACCATTCCTGTAACTTCCATTACAATTTGGTACACAACTTATCAAACGTATTTCTATTTCTTATTTTTACTAAATCCGTATGATTTTTCCTGTGAGCAAGAAAAAACTCTTTCTGTCTTCTAAAACACGGAAAGAACACAGGCTAAAAAATGACTTGGGAAGGGGAGAGTACGCTGCTTATTAGTGAACTTGATGTGGGGGAAATTCTTGCCCTGATGCCCCAATTCACACCCACTCGCGATGTCATGACTTTCTATAACGTAAGTATTCTGGTCTTGTCTACAGAGGTCTTGTTCTGCCTGGTCTTGTCTGCGGGTAGCCAAAATCGAAGAAGTTATTTTCAACAATCTCTTTTGACAGAAGGGCAAAGCATCTCCTAGCCTTTCTCACTGAATGTGCGCATTCAAAGTAACTTTTCTGAGTTTGGGATTCCTGAAGTTTAAAGGTTAAAAGGGCTTATATTTGTTAAATAACGTAAAATTAAAATTTGACAATATGTCTTCCTTCATTTACAACAATATGCTTTAATCGGAGAACCATATTTTCTGTAGATTGCCGGAGTGAGTCTACAGGAATATTAAGAATACGGCACCGAATGTTATCCTCGAGATTTTGGCCTTTAATGGTAGATGTTGTCCTTCAAATAGCCCCACAACAAAAAATTGAAAGAGGTAATGTTCGGTGAGCGATGAGGCCATGCTATTGGGAAATGGCAACTGATAACTCATTCTTTGGTGAAATGCTGTGTTAACAATCGCTTTACACGACGATCAATATGAGGTGTTGCACCATCTTGCATGAATATGATGTCTTGAAGTCATCCACGCTGCAGAGGAGTTGGGATTACAAAATCCCTCAACATATCATGGTACCGTTTTTCTGTGACGGAACAGGTTTGAATTTCAGTTGAAGTTATCTCTTCAAAGAAATACGGTCAAATGATAACGATAGCTCTAAAACCCCACCATACTATCGCTTTTTCATGATACAAGGGCTGTTACTGGATATCTTGAGGGTTTTTCTCTACCCAAATTCGACAGATGGGCGCATTAACTTGGCCATTGAGGTAAACTCCGCAGAATGTTCCATGACCAAGTTGTGTCAAAAAAAATTCGAGCCAGGAACTGAAATGCATTTTTTTTTTTTTTGAATTTTTAAGTTCCCATCTTGGTACAGATGCACAGACTTGATTTTACATGGATAAAAGGCAAAATCTGTAGCATAATTTTTCATACTATTGAATACGGCATATCTAGAACACGGAAACAACTGATAAACTCTCACTATTATGTGGTAACTGGCTTCAACGAGCGTGATTGAAACATTTTCGACGCTGGAAAACGGGATTTTTTTTTTCGTCCTCTTCCTGGAACAAAGCCAAGTAGCCCAGTTTTTTCAAATTTCTGAATCATCTTTCGAAGGGAACCTGGAGACATTAGGCATCTTCGTATCTGCTTCATACGACGAAATTCTTTTAGAACGGAGTTTTGTTGGTTCTGTTAGAACAATTTCACCAGTAACGATTTTTCTTGCAGCATAGACATGACAGAGAAGCTAAAGTTCGTGCAGAATCTGAGACTTGTATATGTGTGCGACCAAACAGAAGGCGTATTGAGAATTTAATTTAACTTATTTTTCTATGTAAGGGTGTGATTTGTATATTAGGAAAAAGGCAGAGCATCAAAGCGCAAAAACGTAAACGTTTTAAAATTTTTCCTAGGGGCTTTTACTAAGAGATTCTGATAGGAATTGTTTTGACGTTTCAGGAAAGGTATATTTGAAAGAATGTCGCAGACGTTAGGAATCTTCGCTCGAAACGTGGAAAGTCCAAGCTCAGATTTTTTTAGAGCCCATGTTAGAAATAATTAAACAAAAATGTGGAGCCTGGATCGGGAAAATTCTAGAATAAATAGGCTAATAAAATAAAAAAAATTGGAAAATTAATTAAGACTAGCAAATTAAATTTATCCAATCTATTGTTTTTTTTTTCTTTATTTCCTATACAACTCATTCTCTCATGGGCATAAACTTTTTAATGCGTCTTTATAACGCTTTTCCATGGATTAAAAAACACATTTGTGCTTTGCAGCAGTTACAAGGCTGCGTTTGAACCACATTTTTATTTACATTTTTTGATAAACTAAAAGCCAAATAATAATAAAAAGTATAAAATCTATGAAAGTATAAATAAATTTGTTGAAATAATGAAACTTTCAAGATTTTTGCATCTTTGCCCAACATAAAATAACCGATTCAAAAACTAGAAAATGAAGAACCACAAATAAGTAAAACCTATTTAGATGAACCTAAGAGTCTTGCATTTACAACCTTACAAGGCTACTGAAATTGGTCATCTCTAATTGAATCGAGGAAAAGGACAGTCCGAGTCCAAGTCACGCTTTTGGTTTTCATAAATCGATTTGATAAATGCGGATCTAAACAATGGATGTCAAATGAACAAAGTGCTATCCCTACCCCTCCCATTAGTTTCAGACAAGCTTTAGATTTGAAGGATCATCGACCGTTCCTATCGGAACTTAAAGCTGATTACACAGAATTGAGAGAGAGTGATAGAGCTCTTCTCGCTTATTAAATTTAATAAAAGCATTTAGTAGCTTAAGTACTTTGTGTTTTCCGATCTTTTTTAGATTCTTTGTATTTTTCTTAATCTTTCACTAATATAGGGACAATATAGGGGAAATTCAACTATAATGCCTTTAAATAGAAAGGACAGAAAACGATTAAAGGGTTCCCGATCAAATTTCTATTGAAAATTGTTCAATCGATGGTCAGATAAAGGTAAATTTTCTAGACAGCATTTCATATTAAAAGAATAAATATACAGAAGATTTAAGGCAGCATGTTTTCTTTTAATAAAGGCATTTTCATTACTTAAAAAGTTTTAGAAAATTGCACTTTAAAAAAAATTTCTTATAAATATAATGAATATTTTATAACTCATACGTTTTTATTATATTATTTTGAAGGAGGGGGATTTAATGGGCTAACTAGTATAAAACAGGGCAGTTTCGGTATTACCTAATTAAGCTAAAGTTATGTCGAGTACAAGCAAGTCTAGTTTAAAATATCATGCTTATATAATGTTTTAAGCAAATTTTGGCAGTTTTGGATATTTTCTTTAACAACAACATGTTTATTGGCTGAGTAAAAATTTGCTTCATTTTATTTTGAATGATTTTCTACTTTTTAATTTTAGATGATTACACTCTATAACAAAAAAAAAAATGATGCATCAAGAAGGAGTAGTCCTATTGAAACGAAAATTGGTGGATAGGAAGACAATGTACAGAATAGTAAATGATTAAAATCTCAGAACAATGGAATAATTTATTTCAGAGTTAAAGTAACAAGTTCAATAAGGTGTTGACCCGCCTGCAGCCTGGATACAAGCTGCCACACGGCATGGCATAGACCAATAAAGATGGTCTCCTGCGGTATTTCCTGCCAAATTCGCTCCAATTGTCAAACGAGGTCATCAACATTCGGGGGCAAATGCAATCCCCTTCCCATCATATCCCAGACATGCTCGATGGGAGAGAGATCTGGCTGGCCAATGAAGTGTTTGACAAGCTTGCAGACAGTTCATTGCAACACGTGCCGTATTGCTATGTCGGCTGGTGTCCTTCTGAAAAACCAGCCGAGGGTACAGCTAAAGGAACGGTAGCAAAACAGTTCGTCGACGTACCGCTGTACAGTAACTGTACCTCTAATCACTATCAAAGGGGTTCGACTATCAAAGGAAATGGTACCCCCTGGCCATAATGCCTTGTAGAGGGCCGGTGTGGTGTGCAATAGTGAAAGCAGGATCCCCCTCTGCCCTGGGTGTCTCCAAATACATCTTCGATGATAGTCAGGACATAGTTCGTCGCTAAAGACTATACGTCCCCAGTTGGCATCATTCCAACCTGATTGAGCCACGCACCATAGTAATCTGGCTCGACAGTGTGCAAACGTGAGCCGCAGGTGGCGTAACGGTCGACGCGAGCATTGATTTCGCTGTCTCAACCATTTGTGAATGGGCATGGTGGACAATGTTGTTTGTGTTGAACGTCTGAAGGTTGATAGAGATGAAGAAGTCGCTGTGACAGCTGATTGGACAATCACTCTCTCCGCCCGATCTGTTGTGGCTCTAGGTCAACCGCTACCATTCTGACGCTGAACTCATCTTCAAATCGCCACATCGCTTCGACTGAAATGACGAACGATTCTTCGATTTGTCCAACCGGCCTCTTTCAATCCAATGATACGACCTCTGTCAAACTCTGAAAGTTGCTCGTAATGAGCACGATCCTTATGACGAGGCATTTTTTATGTTGTTGAAAGGTAATCTGAATCGCAATCAAATCGAAAGTTTTAACAACCGTTGAAAAACTGCTCCTTTTATACATCCGCTGGATGCACATTTCTGACGCGCTGGGGACCAAACTATTCGTTCATTGGACACCAAAATTTAAACATTTGCATATCTAGTCAAAACACTCATGAATACCAAATTTCAAAGCAATCGGATGATTGCTTCTTGGTGCGTCGATTTTTTTGTTATAGAGTGTATTATATATATATATATATATATATATATATATATATATATATATATATATATATATATATATATATATATATACACTGAAGTGACAAAAGTCATGGGACAGCAATATGCAAATATACAGATGGCAGTAGCATCGCAGCGAAAAGGTATCAGTGCGCAGTTCGTTTAACAGAGCTTTCATTTGTGTTTAAAGTTATTCATGTGAACAGGTTTTTCGTGATTTATGGCGGCACGACGAGAATTAACAGACTTTGAACGTGGAATGTTAGTTGGAGCTAGACGCATGGGTCATTCCATTGCGGATATCCTTAGTGAATTCAACATTCCGAGATCCACAGTATCAAGAGTGTGCCGAGAGTATGAAATTTCAGGCATCACATCCCATCATGGACAGCGCAGTGGGCGACCACCTGCACTTAACGACCGAGACCACCGACGTCTGTGTAGAATGGTCAATGTTAATAGACACGCAACACTTCGTCAAATAACTGCAGGAATCAATGTGGGACGTACGAGGGACGTGTCCGATAGGACTGTGCGGCGAAATTTGTCTTCCTTGGGCTATGACAGCAGAAGACCGACTCGAGTGCCTTTACTGACAACACGACATCGCCTGCAGCGACTCTCCTGGGCTCGTGAGCATATCGACTGGTCCCTAGACCAGAGGAAAACTGTGCCGTGGTCAGATGAGTCACGATTTCAGCTGTTACGAGCTGATGGTAGAGTTCGAGGGTGGCGCAAACCCCACGAAGCCATGGACCCAAACTGTCAGCAAGGCGCTGTTCAAGCTGGTGGTGGCTGCATAATGGTGTGGGCTGTTTTTACATGGCATGGATTCGGTCCTCTGGTGCCACTGAACCGATCATTGACTGGAAATGGTTATGTTCAGCTGCTTGCAGATCACTTGCAGCCATTCATGGACTTCACGTACCCACACAACGATGAGATTTTTATGGATGACAATGCGCCATGTCACCAGGCCAGAACTGTTCGCGATTGGTTTGAAGATCATTTCGGACAATTCCAGCACATGATCTGGTCACCTAGATCACCCGATATGTTTCCCATCGAGCATTTATGGGACATCATCGAAAGATCCGTTCGTGCCCAAACTCCTGCACCATCCACACTTTCACAATTATGGACGTCTATACAGACAGCATTGCTCAATATTCCTGCAGAGGACTTCCAACGACTTGTGGACTCCATGACACGTCGAGTTGTTGCACTTCGCTGGGCAAAAGGAGGACCGACACGATATTAACAGTCATCCCATGACTTTTGTCACTTCAGTGTGTGTGTATATATATATATATATATATATATATATATATATATATATATATATATATATATATATATATATAATGAAAATCACATTTAAATGAGTTGTTGAGAATAAATAGCAGAGTCGTGGCCGAAATCATGGAGAATACAGGTTGAATTTTTAGTTCTTTTCATTCCATCAAGGGAGCAGGCATTATTTACAAGCGAAGGCGACGTGCACAACACAGAACGACACAACACGGAATTCACGAAAGCTAAGTGTACAAAAGGGGCGGGAAATCATTATAACTGGTCTTAAATGCCAAGACTTTCATAGGGATAAATATTTTTTACAGAGCTTATAAACTTGGACTTCAGTGGGGATTTCCAATTCTCACATATAAGAGGTAAGGGAAACACAGGGATCTTTTTAAAAGTATTTTGTTTAGGTCAGCAATTTTCATCTCTCCCACGGAGCGTGAGAAAGTAACAGGCGTTTAGCTGTTTCAGCAATTTTACACAGCTTCTCCTGAATTAATTAACTAGAGCGAGTGAAATGGATCATGAAATAAGAGAATATTTGAGAATGATATTACTATGTGCTAAATTAAGATAGGGCTTTGGAAATTAATTAGGATTCAAATTAAGAGTTTAAAAATATCCTTATATATATATATATAT
>JAOUZG010036559.1:3582842-3603176 GCA_026289955.1 Argiope argentata
TATATATATATAAAGAGAGAGAGAGAGATGATGATGATACAATAAACCGAACAGTAGAAAAAAATTCTTTTGACACAGCCTTTAAGTGCTGCCTTGTAACTATTGATAATAAACAAAATTTTTGTAAAATTATTTTAAAGCAATAAATAATGGAATTTTATTTGAAAAAAATTGTAAATAATAATAATTATCAAAAAATAATTCAATATTAATCGAAAAATAGTTTGTTGTAATAAAATGGAATTAAAAAGACTAAGTGTAAACTTCAAGAAAAAAGTTTAGGTAATATGATTTTTTCATGTATTGGTTATTTATTTATTTTGCCTATATTAATCTTGTAAATCTAATTGTATTTAAGTAGCAATGTTACAGAGAATATTTTGTTGTATTTTAAAAACTGTTGAATTGATATAATTTATTTAATTTTTGTAACATATTCGAATATTAGCATTTTCTGAAAAAACTATTTGCATATATTTTACTACATTTTCTGAATAAACTATTTGCATATATTTTACTACATTTTCTGAATAAACTATTTGCATACATTTTACTACATTTTCTGAATAAACTATTTGCATATATTTTACTACATTTTCTGAATAAACTATTTGCATATATTTTACTACAAGTTTTTTTTATTGATATTTTGCATAACCACTTAACAACGATGAAGAATGGCAAAGAAATTTTTAGAAAGCACATGTCTACTGCTAAATGATTTTATCTAATTATCTTAAAGATGATGATAAAACTGAAAGTAAATGCATTTCCTTAATACTTATTACTAACACGTATTTGCTATCATATTTGGCCGATATTATACTTCAAAGATTCTAAACTAATCAGCATAAAATTATAATATTTATTTCCTTGCAAATTATAAATTTAAAAAGCAGTTATGCTTTTAAAAAATCTTTCTTAAAATAGCTAATAAATATTTCAGTAGTGGAAAAGGCTCCTTATCTAGAGACCACCAAATAAAGTGAATAATTACATAGCAATTTATGTATTTTGAATAAAATTCTATTCAACGGAAAAGGAAACAAAGTTTGTTTTCCCTCATATAATTGTAAGGCTATCAAATGTCCAAATTACCATCAATATTTGACATTTTTAAAATTGAAAATATAATTATTACATTTTTAACCTTTCCTTAGAACTACTTGATTTGTTTCATTAATGCGAAGCTATAATTTATACTAACTATAGAAAAATTTAATATCCACCCTGATTGTAATATAGTCAAAAAATAATTAAATAATCTTCTAAAAATTGCCAATAAAAACTATAGATACATCAAATTTTAGAATAACAAACCTCTATAATAATTGTTTATTTGTTAATTATTTGTAATATAGTTGGAAGGAATTTGAAATAATGTTTGAAAATTCCGCTTTAAAAACTATACATGTATACGATTTTCATTATAATAATTATTGTATATATAAAAGTATCAAAACATTTTTATCACCATAGCTTTCATGTCATTTTATGTTTTTTAATTTCGCTACTGCTCAAGTTTTATGTCATTTTAGTAGAAATAAAATTACTTTAACATTTACTTAAATCAGATTCGTAATGAAAAACAAATTTAAGAAAAAAAAATGTGCATAAGTGGATTAATTTGATTATGAGATTCTGCTAATTAAATATATATATACATATAAATTTCAGCAGATAATTTCTACGTTTTTTTATGCAATACGTTAAATAGGAAAAAATGCCCCGTGTTTATTTCAACAAATATTTATATCTAATATCCTTTTGAAAATTATTCATCATGTGATTATTATTTATATAATCAATACTGCTTTTATACAGAGAAATGTCTTATTATGTCTGATACAGAATATATATTTTACAAAACAAGCAATAAAAAAAATTTTAAATCAATTCCTACTTAGGTTAACAAAGAACATTTTTGTTTTAGTTACTTTATATTAAATAATTACCATTAATATAAATATGACAGAATCACAATACGAAATGGCAAAATAGATAGCAGATTCTTCTTTCTATATATATGGTGTTCGAACTCGCAGCTCCAAGGGATGCAAATCCAACGCCCTACCTACCAGATTATCCTGGCCTAACAATTAAAATAACTATAAATAATTTATCAAAAAAATTATACTAGCATTGAATTTTCAACGCCAATTGAGGGTTTAAAGCCAATTGTGGCAACGCAAAATGCGTGATTTTTCTACACCATTCGGGGTAAACAATAGAGATTAGAAATTTATTCTGTATTTATTTAATTCGAAAGCACTTCAAAATGAATCGGAAAAGTCGATTAATGAACAATGTTCAATTTTAAATGCATCAATCATTATGAAAATATATTGAATCGTTTCAAATAATCGGCTGAAAACATGTTAAGCCGAACCGTTGCGTTTGTTTGAAAAAATAAACCCAGTTCGTTACTTATTTAGCGTCGGGAAAATGAAGATATTTGGAGAAAAGTTAGTTTTTAATTAATTAATAAAAATGAATGAATTAATATTTGAAAAAACAGTATTAACATCAAATGTCATCCTCTACAAGTTTTAAAAAATCTACTTTAACTTGCTTGGATGAATAAAAGGTATTTTATTACAGACTAGCCGCCCTTGGCAACCAGTCGGTTCGCCAGTATTAATGCTCGCTAAAATTTTCATATAATATTTTATTTAGCTGTGTCTCATAACAGGTTTTTCATCAAAATATTTTTAAACCAAACAAATTTTGATAATCATATAATTCATTTAGAGTATTATTTAGTATTATTTTCTTCAGATGTTCTGTTCATTGTGCTATTCATCTTTCTCTTTGTATCCGAGCAATGATTGTCCCGGAATTGATATTTTACTTAAATGGTGGAGGGAAAGGTCTAAAATTCTACATTTTCATAGAATAATGAGATTCAAATTTTCATAAATGTAAACACACTAAACAATAAAGACAATTGGTTTTTAAGAGATGCGAAAGTTTAAAAAAAGCTCGGAAAATGCCGCGCACAGAGGAAATAATATTGATACACACACATCCTTCTTTTCTTTTCTTTTTTTTTTTCTATCCTTTTTTTCTTCACTAATTTTGTTTCTACAAACCCTATTTTCACTTTGTTATTCTGTTTTTTTTCTTCCGTGCCGAAATTTTATTTTGAGCAGACATAGATTAAATATTCATACAGACTAATAATAAAAGCAGCTATTTTGTTTCTTTTTTAAACATCCCGTTATCTATAAATGAAAACCAACTGACTTCGCGCATTTCTTTCTAAACAAATCATAATTTATTACTTCCTGCTATCTCACTCAGTTGGCGTGGGGGAAGGAAATGCAGATTTTTGGCGGGAAAGTTAGAAAAGTGTCGTTTTAACTATTTTCCTCGCAGTTTTTTCATTTTTTCTCTCCATAAGAACCATCCTCGTGTCTTAACGAAACTATTAAACAAAAAATTAGCCGAATCGGTCGAGCCGTTCTCCAGTTTTGCGCTTAGCAAAGCATTTCGAGCTCCATTTTTATTATAATAGATTGAAAATTTGAACAAGATATAATGTTAATTATGTTTTTTTAATATTAATTATGACCTTTTTTTTTAGTTTTTCTGAAACGTTAATTAATGATAATGATTATAGCTTCTTCGTCAGAGTAAAGATAGACCTTTTGATCTGAACATCAAATTAAGGAAATCTAATTTAAGCCCCTTAGGGGGAACCTCCTCCTCCCCTACAACAACAACAAAAAGGAGTAACTTAACATTATTAATACCAAGCTGTTTAAACTCTACTTCTGCTTCGCTAATGCCTATAACATATTAATTACCTTTGAATAAATTATTTTTTTAAAAAAATAGCCTGGTATTGTATTAATTAAAGGGCTTAAAAATTTCTTCTAAATTAACACCTTCGACACCTATAGAGAATTGCATTATCTTAATAACACTTGGGCATAAGTGATGGAGTTTATATGATATAAGTACTTTTTGAATAAGTCAGCAAAGATTTATCAAATATACACTAATAAAGTTCATTCATTTCTTAGTTCAGGTATAATGTCATTAAAAATTAATTGAATTTATCGTTAGCATACCGTCTACTTTTGCTGAAAACAGGACCCCCCAAGAGATTTTAATAACAGAAATATGCAAAATAAAAACAGAAAACTGTAAGTGATGATGAATTTCCTTCAAGAATTTTTTTCACTTTTCCAAACATGAAACTTTCGCAAAACTTGAAATTAATGCTTCTATATAGATCAAAGCAACATTTGTCTTTCCAAACCACATTTTTCGGAAAAAGAAGATTTGATTTTACTTAAGAAAGGGTCTATTTCTTTGATTTTAAACGCCTATCTTGTATTCTGTATGAATATACCAACTATTAAATTTGAGATATTCTCTATACAGTCCATTCTGGAATGTTGAGCTCTGGATTGACTGTTTCTGATCCAGCAAAACAGTAACCTAAAAAATATAGAAAAATGTCTTTTTTTTTCTTCATATATATGACGCTTTATTCTCCCCAGTTCTATCCGGTTGAAGTCAGGATACTACTAATTTCAACCACTAAGCTTATTAAAATGTTGTAAACTAAAAACGTTATTGTATGCAAACACGATGGGAGCATTACGATTGCATACAAAATAAATCATTATCATATTCTCCTTCTATTCTCTCTCTCTTTCTTTATTTATATATTTATACTAGCTGTCTTTGGCGACCAGTTGGTACGTCAGTATTAATACCCCCCAAAATGTTCAAATAATATTTTATGTAACCTTGTCTCATAACAGGTTTTTCACCAAACCATTTTTTAACTTCAAATTCTGATAGTCATATAATTCACTTTTAGTATTATTTAGTATTACTTTCTTCAGATGTGTTGGTCATTCTACTACCCATATTTCTCTTTCTATCCATGCAATGATTGTCCCGGAATTGATACTTTACTTAAATGGTGAAGGGAAAGGTTTAAAATTCTACGTTTTTATAGAATAATGAGATTCAAATTTTCATAAATCTGTAAATCGGTCCAGCCGTTTAGGAGGAGCTCTATCACCTAGACACGCACAGAAGAATTTTATATATATATATATATAATAATTTTGCAAAATTTTAAATTAATTTTCACAGCAATTACTTTTATTTATTAATTAAAATATAAAGAGAATAATGTTGTAACGTTGAAAACTTATTAAGATATATGTAGATCCATATCTAAGAAATAACATCATTAAAAATGTAAATTTTCAAAATCTACTAAAACTTAAAATAACAATATAGTAACACAGGGAAAATAATATTTTATGGGAAAAAAAATTCTGGTCAATATATATCATGAAAAATTTTACAGTTATACTGCCAAATCTATCTAAATCCAAAACTTCTTTTCAAACTATCTAAATCAAAAACTCTCTTTTTCCTACCAAACTACTCAGCAAATCCGATATTTTGCTGTTAAATAATAAAAAATAAATACTACGGAAAAAAATATCCCATTTTATGAATACAGTAATCAAACTTTGAATTATAATCAAAGAGAACATTTGTTGGCATTTTTTTTTAAATTACGAAATTGGATAAAAACCCCGCACAAAACATGTATCAGCCAATTTTCAAACGATATGCAAAATCAAATAAGGAAAGAATATTTAGTTTGCTATTTTATAATTAAAACCGTTTCAAGAACTGGTATGGAGGAGATTGAGTTTCGGAAAATAACTAATACTAATTTAAATACAGTTTCTGAAACATTAAGCATTTTAAATCATTTATTTTTAAAAATTATTTTTTTATATACTTCTCGATATTTTGCTTTAAAATAAGTAGTTTTTTTCACTATGTTAGAATTTGTAACTTAAAAAATCCGGCACCTATTTATTACTTTTAAAAAATTAAGCTATTATCCGGTCAGAACATGATATTGTTTTAGAAATGACGTTTTGTGCCGTCAACAAAAAACCGTAAGCGAAAAATAAAAAAATCCGTGGGTAAAAAATAAAAATTTTACTATCTGCACGAGCATCTCAAAAAAATCAGCTTTTAATAACGCGTTGCCATCCTATTCCCGAAAGCTCTGATTTAAAAAAAAATGAAAGTTCATTACTACCACAAATAAAAACGAAGAAAAATGTCATTTTAAGCACGTGATTATATGAAATGAAATAAATAGGAAATGCGATATTTTTTGAAACAATCAATGCGAGACAAAGTTTTTTGGATCGCTTGCAATGCTAAAGGGACTCATTCGATGAAACAATTAAAATGAATAAAAATATAATTTAACTTACACGAGCACGTGGTACTTAGCCGTTCAAGAAATTATATTCTGATATGATACATTAAAATATGCATAGTAGATTTCATTGTAATCTTTTTTTCTAGTTTTTTTTATTAAACACATAGGATTTCAGAAATGAAAAAAATATATGAGTTTGTTTGTATAATTACAAGACACAGTGCATACATTTCATAGTATATGTACAAGCAGTTTTGTCTTTTAAATGTTTTATTGTTCAAAAGGCTGAAGTACTTAATCCCATGAAGAAACTACGAAATCGTAAACCTATATTTGAAATCAATATGATACACTAATATAATGAATTATATTTGTTCCACTATCACTCCCTTATTCTCTTACTTTGTGTGGGAATAAAACATATTCTAAACATAAGATTCCCTTACTAATAACTAAAACCGTTAAGTCTGGTTATTTCGCTATAATTAATTTTATTATTTGAGAAATTCATTTTTATGGCTGAATACGATGTTGCTTAGTTTGAATGTTTATCACTTAATGCCAAAGAAAAGAAAAAAGAGAGAGAGAGATCCGCAGATATTGGCCAGAAAAATAAAGGCAGGTATCTAATATAAGCACTATATAGAATGGAATATGTAATTAACCTTTCTGAGAAAAGAAATAGAAATATTTTCATCTTGAAAATAGTTTGAAGTTTCAAATCCAGCTTCTTCATCATCACTTATATCTAAAACTAATTCCATCTGTATCTTCAAACCGCATTTTATTAATTTCTGAGTTAAAACTTTCCGATATCCGGGCGTTTTAGCAAGAAAGTTTAGTAGCTGGCGAGCAGAAATTGTACGGTAAATAAAGTATCTACCGTCGCTTTCTTTGGGCACTTCACCATTATACGACCCTGCTGAGAAAAGGGGGAGGAAAAAAAACAGGTGGCATTTCGTCCCCTCGCCCAGTCAGTGGATGTCTGAATGTCCTGCTGTCTCCGCCGCATTGAGGGTCAGAAAATTAAGAATTTTTAAGAAAATTGTTTCTTATCAGAAGTTTAGGGAGCGTTGCGCAAGTATAGAACAGTACTCCCAAGACACGGCCATCTGGGCGGGGGGGGGGATGCTATGCACCTGCACTCCGTGATTCTGGGGGCCTCTAAATCAAAAGCTAAAATAATGTTTTCAACGGTAATAGCGGGATGGAAAAAAGAAATTAAATTGGAAAAATAGGCGGGTTTTGAAATGTTATGAAATTTACAGACACGTAACAGATTAGTGCAATTAAGCAGCATATAAAGTACAATCATTTGCCTCACCTATTGGGCTAAATCGCATATATTCTTTTGATAATCCATACTATGAAATGCTTAATATTGTCAGATCTAGTCGTGTTCATGTTAAGGAAGTATCCCTCTGGGTGTTAAGACTCGGTTTCCAAAAATAAAATTAGCTTTTCTTCTTTTATGCAAAATTTCAAAGTCAGCACAAACAACACAATCTTGCACTGAAAGTGCATAAACTGTGAAAATGTTTGAAAAACCCTATGTTTATGCACATATAATAGAATCGGAAAAACTACGAAGATGTCAATGACAAACCTTATCAGGTGCATATAAGTGAATCAAGTTTATAAACAAACATTATAATTGATCATTTAAAAATGTTTTGTATGTAAAAACCAACCTGCACAATGCCAATGAAATTTTTTGCTATAAATGCTAAAAGCAGATCATTTTTCACTACTTATTATTTAAAAATAAAAAAATAAAAAACTGCCAAATGGTTAATTGCAAATTCGCAACTGATTGATTTATTCAAAAACACAAGACTCGGTTTTTTGTTTTTTACTGTGCATTATTTTTTATAAAGGGAAAAATCTACACGATTTATAGATATCTATAATGAAAAAAATATCAATTGTAATTCAAGGTCATGAGCATCCTATTTGTTATTTAATTCATCTATTGCTTGGAAGAACTACAGAAGTAAATAAGTTTATGTTTGACTATTGATAAAATAAATTAAGTTAATATGACAAAGAAAAGATTAAGATTACTATTCAAAGATCTGTAGATATAACTCTATTTTTATCCAATAATCTTTCACTTCGAATAAACTCTAATGTAATAGGAAAGCATAATAATGGAAATGTTTAAAGTATAATCTAATTATTAAGTAAATACAAATTCTATACTATCATATGAACAGAATAAAAAATTCCAAAAATATAATTTTGCATGATTTTGTACATACATGATTTATATGAGATTTTACATGATTTAGTATTCACTGCGTCTGAAAGTGAAGTTCTTGACAAAATTAAAGATACAAAGGTAGCCATGTATTACAACATTCAAAAGTATTCTTGTGATGTTTCCCATAAAAGAAACAACTTCAGTCTTTATTAGGTATGTCAAATTTTAAGGAGAAAATATTAAGTACTAAGAAGTCATTTATAGGGTTTATTGAATTAGAGAAGGGTCTAGGAAAAGCCTATTGGAAATATTAAGTGAGCTTGATTTAGATATTATGGATCATTGTGGACAGGCATACAACTGTAGCAACATGAAGATGTATAATCTACAATAATTGCTCTAAACCCTAGCAATTTATGTACCTTGCCTATGGACCTCTATAAATTTATGATTCCGCTACATATTGTAATTTTTTTAGGTATATTGAAACGTTTATATTGCTTATTTTCTGCATCTACAAAAAGATGGGAAATTCTTTAAATTCATTTAAACATTACTATAAAACCATCATGCGATACTTGTTGGGAAATCAAAATAAATACGGTTAATGCTGTGTATATAAAGTTTGGGCAAACTTGTAATGCCCTAAAAGAATTTTTTGATGCAAATAACAATAAATAAGTGATATACAAAGCAATACAATAATACAATGGTATATAAAAAGAGGAATTTTTTTTTATTTTTAATAATATGCTTTACAATATAGTCCAAAATTAGCACTATCAATAAACCATTTCAAGTAAAATCAATTGCTCTCGATTGGGCTTTTAATTCAACCAACGAAATTAAAACTAAACTAAAAAAATTTAAGAACACAACTTAATTCATTTATAGACAAGGTGAAAGTGATAGCATGTCATTTGAATCTTTTGGAACATTTTCCTGAAAAACAAATTTGATTATTCCCAAAAACATGTTTGTTAAAAACTTTGCGTTTAGAGGTTAATATAGCTGTATTGTTATTCAAAAATGATTTTTCTGGCATAGTAGAAATTTTTAGTGAATCAGTGTATTATTCTAGGTCATTATATGCAGATACAATGTAGAACCTTCGACAACGAGCGAATCGTTGCTGCAAGATGCAGTTTTTGCCTGCTACAAAATTATCAACGCTAAATAAATAAAACGGGCAATTAAAAGGAAAATAATAATAATAAATACAGAGAATAAGGAAGGCATTTGCTACAAAACTAGTTAATTTTAAATGCTGAAAATGAAATATTATTTTAAATGTTTACTAATAAAAATTTAAATGCATTTTTTAAGGAATGTTTTTTTTGTCAAAATTATATTACCCAAAACAGCTTCACAAAAACTTATGGATACATTTTCTTGAAATTTTGTGTATATATTACCATAAGTGTTATTAAAGCAATGAACTAAAGCGTGGGGTGTAATGTAAAAAGTTTTTGATTTTTATCAGTTTATTGCCAGTAGGATCTATGATTTTACAATATTTTTACCATAAATATACTCACAGATCTATATTTTTTTTCATTTACATATTTGTCTTAGCTTTTAGTTCATTGACTTTATAATCACAATAAGTAAGCCGTGTAGAAAAATAATTTAAATTCGAGAATTTGAATTCAGTGTAGAACGGTTTGCGTTTTCTCTAATTTCATTAAATTTCACCTAAAATACCTCAATTTTATTAATTAAATTACTTTTTAAATTTCTCTAATTAATATTATTTCTGGTTTTCAGTCATAACTACAAAAAAAAGCTGGTAAAATATGAAACAATATTAATATTTGTAAGGGAGTAAATTAAACTTGTGATGGGATGTAGATTATTTAGTGTCCGTGCATGGAAGCAACGAGACGAATGTTGTTAGAAACATTTCCTTTAATAATCATACTCACACACTAATATTTACAAACACACAAAGACAACATGTAACACAAAGACGAGGACAATACTTAAAACAAAGACATTTCAGTGCACAGCTGCACAGGACGGAGTCACATCTCTCCCTGGTACAAGCTCAAAGCATTATCGGATGGCGCGCGTGATGACGTAATCACGCACTGCCATCTAGTAACCAAAAGGGAAGTTAAAGTAATGCAACTAATATCCAAAAGAGAAGGCGAGAATAATGCAACTGCTACAAACTATTGAAAAGGATAAATGATTTTCTATGATAAAAGGAATGTATAAAGATACAGATAAAGAACTTTGAACGTGCATAGTGCAATCAACAGAATGGCGTGAAATTGCTAGTCGTATGAGATACTTTTTAAAAAAATCAAAATTTAAAGTTGAAAATATTTTATCGAGGAAACATTAAGATCAAACCACACAAATAAATTCAAATTAAACTTTTAGGAGCCATTAAACTCAGCCATTAATCTGGCCGTATGTGGTAGCTACTTTAAAATAAAATGAGAGGACAAATTTTATATTTAAGCAAATTTTAGTATTCTTCAACATTTTACAAGTTTAAAAGTTGTATATATTTTTTTGGAATTAACCATGATTTGTTCTTAAAATTATTTTGTCTTAACATTTTTTTTGAATATGCAACAAATATTTTTTGAATAAGTTTCAATGTAAAAAATAATCATAATATAATAACTGGGGGACCTCAAAACCTATATGAAATTTCTGAATCGGCAGCATTTTTTTTATTGTTGATTATTATTGCTTTTATTATTCAGCAAAAAAAAAAAAAAGCGTAAACAAAAAACAGGCGAAAATAACTATGAATGGAAAAAATTAAAATAAATAATTTCAAAAGTTGTGACATTGAAAACATTTCTAAGAAATAAAAAATATAAAATCTTGGAAAAAAAATCAGAAATATTAGCCCCAAATAAAGTGCAATATGATTCGCAAAATCTTATGATTTGAATATTCATATTAACTGAGGGAAATATGTCATACCGCGATGAGAGACGATCTAAGTGATTTTTTTTCTGGATCAAATGAACAACTGTAACAGGACAACTTTTCCAGCTCGCCCCTAGCGGCCACTTCCCAAAACTTCAGTCTGTGTTCAGGAGTCATGGAGTAAACATGATGTTCTCCCCCTATTATTATACTTTTAACTAATTGTTTGTATTAATCGTATGTCAGTGCAGTGGCGGATTTCCGAACAGGCGCATGAGGCGCGCGCCTCGGGCCTCGAGCCTCATAAATTAAGGGGCCTCAAAATTTATCTCTAAAATAATAATATGTATAATAAAATATGCATTTATTATTTCTTGTAATCATTTCTACACCGGATATATAAATATTTCAATCGGTATGATTGTGCAGAAATGATTACAGGAAACAATCCAATTTCTAGATTATCATATTATTTACATGAAAGGATTAAAATAATAGTAATAAAAAAAGCATGAAAATGGATCAAGTATCTTCTGTCTCGTTCACTTCCTCTTCGACCCTCTCTTGGTTCCCCCCCTTTGGTACCACATGACCTTTCCCCTCCTCCGAGGTTTGCTATCGTCGTCGTTGGAAGCAAAGGAACGGGTATTAAGTCCAGCTTAATATTTTTTATGCGACTAATTTTTTAAAAAATGTATTAGCCATGCCACCGAAAAGAAAGTTTGAATCGGGTGCTTCGAAACGCAAAAAGCAAAAAGTAAAAGACGAATATGTAGAACGATATCAAAAGTCACTCAATAAATTCATTGTAACGTTTGAAAAACGAGCTAAAATGGAAAACGAGTCAGAAAGAGCAGTTGAGCAACCAGATGCTGCAAGTGTACCTAAAAGAACCAATGAGCAAATTGAAATTGAATATGCACATGAAAAAAACGATACGCAATCAGAAGTGGAATATAAATTGAAACAAATAAATAAGCGAGTTGAAAAACAATGTGAATTTGAAAAGGTTGATGAGTGTACTGAAATGAAATGTGCACAAGAAAAAATCCCCGAGCAAGCTGAAGTCGAAAATGAATTCGAAGAAATTGGTGAGCGAAATGAAATAAAATGCAAGCCAAAAAAGACAAACGAACAAACTAAAACAGAATATGCACACGAAAAAACCGATGAGCTAGCCGAAGCAGAATGTGAATTCGAAGAAATTAATGAGAGCTCTAAGAATGGAACACAAGAATCAACAATTTGTAATTTTATACAGCAAAAAATAATAGCTGATTCTGACTGTGGTAAATATAAAGACAAGTATTTGTTTCCCAGTGACATTGCATTGTGGCCACCAAACTTATCAGATAAAATGATTGAACATTATTTGATAAATAAGCCTTGTAATATTGGGAATATTACAAGTCTTAAAGTAACATACGGAGACAAAAATCGAATCTATTATAGGAATGTTTCTGAAACGAATTTTTATTGTATTAAAGCAAATGGCACAAAAGAATTTCGCCAATGGTTAGTATATTCAGCTACAAGTAAGTGCATTTATTGTTATGTTTGTAAAATGTTTTCTAATGCGTACACGAAATTTTCAACAGGATTTAGTGATTGGAAAAATTTAGCTAGAGACTTAAGTGGTCACGAAACTTCACAGAGCCATATCAAATCTATGGTGACTCTGCAAAAACGCTTGTCTATTTCTGGACGTATAAATACTCACTTAGAACAGCAGGTTGCCACGGAACAAAAGTATTGGCGAGCTGTTTTACAGCGAGTCATTGCAACAGTAAAATTGTTGGCGAGTTTAGGAATAGCATTTCGTGGCCACAGAGAAGATACAACTTCCAATCGAAAAGGAAATTTCTTGAGTTGCATTGATTATTTGGCAGAATTTGACAGTTTTCTAAAATTGCATTTGGAAAAATTTAGCAATCCAGGGAGTAGAAATGTCAATTATTTATCTCACACGATATGTGACGAATTCATAAGTTTAATGATTGATGAAGTTAAGAAATATCTAATAGCTGAACTTCAAGAAGCAATTTATTATTCAATAATTGTGGACTCTACTCCGGATATATCTCACGTAGACCAACTTACTTGTATTTTGAGATTTGTTAGTAAAAATAGGGGACATAAAAGAAAGATTTTTCGGCTTTATTAATATTCAAAACCATAATTCTGAATATTTAGAAAAAATAATTCTTGAGTTTTTAAAAGATTTGTCTATAGATATTAAAAATTGTAGGGGCCAAACCTACGATAACGCGGCAAATATGGCAGGGAAATACAGTGGACTTCAAGCAAGACTAAAACAGCACATAAATACAGCCGTTTTCGTACCATGCGTAAGCCATACATTAAATTTAATAGGAAATTGTGCGGCAGAATCATGTTCTGATGCATTAAAATATTTTGATTTTATTCAGAATTTATATGTATATTTCTCGACATCTACTCGACGATGGAATATGCTTAATAATAATTTAGAAAATAAATCTCCAAATTTAAAAAGAATAAGTGATACTAGGTGGTCATCAAGAGCAGACGCAGTTTCTGCATTAAAAAGTAATTTTCAAAATATTAAAGCAGTTCTAACCAAAATTAGCACGTCGGATACTGAAAAACCTGTAAGCAAACTGGAGGCAAAAAAATTAGCAGAATGTTTCGAATATTATGAAACAGCTTTATTAACTGTTTTATTGGATAAATTATTGCAAAGAATAAATAATACAAGCAAATCATTGCAAGATACACAGTATAATTTACTGCTTACAACAAATCTATTACAATCGCTATCCGATTTTATAAAGATTGTCCGGACTAACTTCGAAGATATAGAGATCGGTGCCAATGCATTGATCAAAAACCGGAACTATCGGGAAACACGGATAAGAAAAAGAAAACTGCAATTTGATGAAACAACATTAAACGAAACAAATTTTAGTCCAAAAGAAAATTTTGTTATTAATGTACACAAGGTTATTTGTCATGTATTAATTGCAGATCTATCGCGAAGGAGTGCGATTTACAGTGAGGTTTTATTGGATTTTGGATTTTTTTTTTTTTTTTTTGATTTTAATATGTCCGATGTCAAATTTAATGACTTCATGGATAACATATGCGCAAAATATGAAAATGATATTGTGACTAGAAATTTTAAAGATGAACTTGTACATTTTATTGCTCTCATAAAAGAAGAAAAAATTACAAATCCTATTGATATGTACAAATTAATAATCGGAGGACTGCAGTCTACATTTCCTAATGTAGAGACAATTCTAAAAATATTTTTAACTATTCCCATTTGTAATGCAAGTGGTGAACGCCCATTTTCTGTGCTTAAAAGAGTAAAAAATTATTTAAGGAATTCTGTATCACAATTAAACTTAAGTTACTTATCCATGATGTTCATCGAAAATGATGTAGTCAATTTGTTAGAGTATGAAACTCTAATTGATAAATTTGCTAAAGCTAAAGCCAGAAAGGTTCCTATTTAATTTGTTTTTAATATACGAAAAGAAGAAACTACTATTGTTTTTAATATAGTTCAATATATTTCTAATGTTTAATAAATAATAGTATCAATATTAGTTGACGTATTTTTCTTTTCTTTATTATTTTCCTTTTTATTTATTTTATTTTTAAGGAACTTTATTTGAAACAAAATTAAATAATTAAATGCAAATTAATCGACCTATTTTCTCAGTTTTTCAATAAAAGGCATTGTTTGTTTATTGAAACGGTTTAATTAGTTGGAAATAGTAAGAAAATGACTGTTCTGAAAGTGGGAAAAACGTAAATTCTTTAAAATTCGCAACTTTGATAACTTTTTAAAACAAAACCAAACTTTTAATAGAAAAAAAAAGCTTCATTCTATAGTAAATGATTTGGTGTATAATGAAGTTTCAGACATGTATCTTTGACAAATATTGCGTAACTATGGTACAAAATAGCGCGTTTTTTTTAAAACACACCCTGAACATTTCATTATTTTAAATACCGTCCAGTACTATGGAAAAATTAATTTTAATTTTCAATTTTATGAACCGAATTCTCGCCCTCCTTTTATTAACACAAAAAAAATCAGATGCAGAGCTTAACAGAGTGAAAAATATGTATAAAGAATGCATACTATAAATATTACTGGAGGACAGGGGGGCCTCAAATTGAATTGCGCCTCGGGCATCTGAAACGCCAAATCCGCCACTGTGTCAGTGTATTGTAATTTGTGTGTTATGTCCTTTAATGTTTATTAAAAAGATTTAAGTAAATTTAGCTTCTTTCTTTAAGAGTTCTGTTTTTCCCTAGCAGGAATAGTGTTTGGCGCCCAACGGTAACTAGTTTTGTTTACGGTTACAAAAAATGGCTCCCCAACGCGCGACCCGAATGTTTTTCACCCCACTCTAAACATCCATGTTTAGATTCCAGAGCAGAGGCTCGCTTTCCTTTTCAGGTTATTATTGCAAATTCATCCTGTAATTTTCGCAATTCAATCCTTAATTCTATGCTATTTCCGTCCTGGAATAATATAAACCTTCCTCCCGACCATATAAACCTTCATCCCGATGCTGTGTTTTGTTTGGTGATAAATCTTCAACCAAAGTTAGTTTCTTAGCGAAGAGTGCAAGTAACTTTTCATTTAATTGTCGTCAATCCTGACGCGCATTGAATTGTGAATGAGTACTGAAGAATTATTACAAATATTATTTATGCTTTGTTTAATATCGTATTCATAAGCAATTTATAAGAGGAAAAAAAACATTTTTTCCTTCAATTAATTTTTTAGTTTACTTTTATACAATTCTATATCGTATCAACGTCAATCCTGATGTATATAAAATTATGAATATTTGTTGTTGAAGAGTTAGTATAAATAGCATTGATGCTTATTTAAAAGCGTTTATAAAAGTAGAAAGAACCAGTGTTTTCCTTAAATATTTCCGACCGGAAGTGGCTGGTGAAATTATTTCTGCTTTCTCTCTCTCTCTCTCTTCTTTCACGAGCAAATGAATTTTTAAGTAGATTAAAACTTTGAAAGTGTTCACCGGAAATAAGAAGCATTCTTTTCATTTGTGAATTGAGTATACCAGTCATATTAAATTGAAACTAATCATATATGTTCAAGAAGTGCTGCTGAGTTTTGTTTTTAGAAGAAAATACTAATACATATTCAGTTATTGTGTAATTTTATTTTTTATTATATGTGTTTTCGGAGGGATTTCTAACATTTTGAATAGAAGAGTTTTATTTCTTTTTAATTTCAAATATTTCATTGTTGTATTTTATTGCATAAATGTAGAGTTATAAAATATTTCTGCATAGTATTATTATGTCATTTATAATTTTAGTGCAAGAAATATGAAACTTAGTTGAAATCTTATTTAAATACAGGCAAATTTCATTACTTTCTAAATGATAAAATTTGAAATTGCATTCTTATTTTATTGTAGTAAATTATAAGTTATAACTTTTCCTTGATATTCAGTGAAAACTTTTAATTATATTTTGTCTTGTCAAATGAATGCTTATATATATATATATATATATATATATATATATATATATATATATATAAACTCTATAAAGTATTTGGCATCATTTTTTTCTTGCAATTGATTCACGATAGGAAGTGAAAGTTTGTTTAAGTGTAAATACATTTTTGAACTGAGAGTAAATATATAAATTTTTGCTTATCAATTATAATTTTGCAATTGACTGCACTGTAAAAGAACTCATAATAATTTAAGGCATTTGGTGCCTCAAGATAAGAACTCATTTATACTCCTTCTCTGGTTCCACTTTGATTCATTCAGACCATGGCTTTCCAGGCTCAGTGCACAATAGATGATCTAAAAGCTCTAGCAATGGATCTTGGAATTGAAGTGAGAAGCGATATGACGTTCTTAAGCATAAAAGACCTCATCACTAAAATTACATCATATGATACTAATTTCTGTAAAACTCGTCTTGCTTTTATACAAAAGAAAGCAGAAGAGGGAAAAGCTGTCGAAGCTCAACGCGTCGAAAGGGAACGTGTTTTTGAGTTAGAAAAATTGAAAATTCAGCTTGAAATGCAAACAATTTCTCAAAAGGAGACAGTTCAAGAAACTGATCAGCATAGAATGGATATTACAAAAGTTGTCGCAAGATTTAACCGAAAAGAAGATGAAATAGGACTCTATTTGGCAATATTTGAACGTCAATTAAGATTCTTAAGCATTCCAGAATCAAAATGGATTCCTTATTTGATAAGCTCATTGCCTATTGAAATAGCACAGCTTATTGCGAGAGAAGACGAGGAAGATTTACAAAATTACCGTAAAGTTAAAGAAATGCTTCTTAAACGATACCGATTAACTGTGGATCGTTTCCGACAATTATTTTCTCAACATGAGAAGAGCCCATATACAACTTGGAGAGATTTCTACTTTGAAATATCAGCATATTTTGAGGGTTGGATCACAGAACTTAACATTAAAGACTTTGAACATCTTAAAAGTCTAATCATTAGCGACCAAATTAAGAAAAAAACTCCACCTGATCTTAAGGAACATTTTCTTGATTCATGGGCAAATTGGAATCAGTCTTTAGAACTAGCAGAGAAATTGGATTATTATGAAAATAACCACCAGGGTTTTAAGAAACAGTCAACTTCACATAACAAACCAAATTTTAGAAGTGACTTCACAGTAACAGAGAGAAGGTCTAAGTTCCCTGCCATATCAAGAGAAGACAAACAGGAAAAGACAGCGAGAAATGTATTCTCCAGGAAGACAAACTCTATCCCTGAAAGAAGAGCTGTCCAATGTTATGGATGTGGAGCACTGGGTTATATACAATCTAAGTGTCCTATCTGCTCAGCTTCTAAAAGTGAAGTTAAAGCGTCTGTAAACAGAATAGATTTATTTACTCTTGAATCTGTAATATCGCCTAAGAGTTTGATTGTTCTCAAAATTTGTGGAGTGGAATCTGCTATATGTGCCGATACTGGTGCATCTCACTCTATTGCTGGAGAAAAGTTGTTCCATATGCTACAAAGCAAAAAAGTAAAATTTGAATCCAAGACGTTTTCTTTGACGCTCGCTGATGGAACACAGAGAAACGTAGCTGCCTTGACTGCGATTGTAAATCTTGAGGTCGAAGGTAAGGTGATACCGACAGAATTAATTGTTTTACCGGAAGCAAAGGGAAACAGAACACTCCTAGGGACAGATTTTCTCCAGTCTGCTGGAATTGTTCTTGATGTTCCCAATGGTAAATGGCATTTCTGTGAAAAACCTCAGACCCAGTATTCTTTTTACAAGGTACCTCCCAACAATGAAAATTGCTTTGTTGCCGAATCAAAAGAAAAGATTCTTGAAATGTCCAGTTCCAGTCAAGCTCCTAAAACATCGTCTAATATAAATCTTCGAAGTGACGAGGGTAGGCATCTAACAAAAGAACAACGTGACCAGTTAAACAGCGTACTACAAGAGTACAAGAGTTGCTTCGAACCAGGGGGAGAACCAACTCCGTTTTGTGAACACCGTATAAATACTGGAAATAATCCACCGGTTGCAGAACCACCTTATCGCATGAATCCTGAGAAAAAGAAATTGCTAAAAAAGAATTGGACACTCTCTTGTCTGACGGTATAATTGAAGAATGTGAATCCCCGTATGCCAGCCCTGTCGTACTGGTTTCTAAACCTAATGGTAGTATGAGACTTTGTGTGGACTTTCGCAAACTTAACGCTATTACTGTTGCAGACACGTATCCCCTACCATACATGGACGATTTGCTTACAGAAGCTAAGTCAACCACTTATATGTCAACTATAGATCTCAAATCGGGATATCATCAAATATAAGTGCATGAAGCTGATCAAGACAAAACAGCTTTCATTTGCCCATTTGGAACGTACAAATATTTGCGCGTGCCTTTTGGACTACGAAATGCACCTGCAACATTTCAACGCCTGATTGACAAATTTATAACAGGTCTAAAGAATGTTTTTGCTCTATCTTATTTAGATGACATTATTATTTTATCAGAGACTTTTGATAAACATCTGAGCGACTTACGAGCTGCCCTTGAAAGACTTTCTTTGTTTAAACTACATGCGAACAGAGAAAAATGCCATATCGCTTGTGATCGCGTAAAGTATTTAGGTCACTGGATAACATCAAATGGAATAGAAGTTGATCAGGAGAAAGTATCCGCTATTCAAAAAATTCCTGTTCCAACTAATGTGAAAGAAGCCCAGTCCTTCTTGCAAACTTGCTCATGGTTTAGAAGATATGTTCCAAACTTCGCAAATATTGCAAGGCCTCTTAGCAATCTTACTAAAAAGAATGTACAATGGATTTGGGGTCCTGAACAACAAGAAGCATTTGAAACCTTGAAGAAAAGATTAATAGTACCTCCCGTGTTAAAACAACCAAATGGATCAAAGCCATTTCGTATCCGAACAGATGCTAGCAGTTATGCTCTTGGAGCTGTCCTTACCCAAGGAGAAGGTCCAGAGGAGCATGTTATTGAATATGCCAGTCGCCTTCTTGTTCCAGCGGCGCAGGATTATTCAACTACAGAAAGAGAAGCACTAGCAGTAGTTTGGGCTCTTGAGAAATTTCGTGGTTATGTCGAAAACCAAGAAATTATAATAGCAACTGACCACCAGCCTTTGAAATGGCTTATGAGCATCAAGTCGCCATCAGGTCGTTTGGCAAGATGGGCACTTGATCCAATCTTTTAATCCCAAAATCGAATATACGCCTGGTAAGTCAAATGTCCTTGCAGACATGTTGTCTAGGCCTACTAATTTACATGAAGATGTCCCTTGTGACGTATTTGCAGTATCAGCTGATTTCCCAGTAAGAGGGCCTAGTGACATTCGAGAAGAACAGTTGAAAGACGGAGAATTAAAGAAGATAATTGACTGTTTTGAAAGTAGTTCAGAAGATGAGAACTTTGCTAACTGGACAAGACGAGGTTATTTAATGAACCAAGGTATTCTGTATCGCTATTCACCCGA
>JAOUZG010036559.1:3633176-3658137 GCA_026289955.1 Argiope argentata
CAGCTAGCAGTTGATGAAAAGGATAATTTTCCAGACGCATCCAATGTTATTCAGTTGGATTGCTACATGGACGACATTTTAACAGGCTCAAATACCTTAGAAAACACTAGAGAATTGCAAACCCAACTTGTTCACTTACTTGAAAGAGGAGGCATGACTCTCCACAAATGGTTTTCTAACTCTGAAAGTCTTCTTAATAATATTCCAAATCATAATGATTATCAATTTAATCACTATAAAGAAATGAAGCCTGTCAAAACTTTAGATGTTTTGGGGAAACCAAATTAAGATTGTTTTTCATTTAAAGTAACCATATCAGCTCAAAATTCCTATACTAAGAGAAGCATCCTTTCAGATATTTCTAGGATATACGATCCTCTAGGTTTAATTGGTCCTGTTGTTTCAAGAGCAAAAATTTTTATGCAGAAGCTGTGGTTATTGAAACTGGGTTGGGACGACCCTTTATCCAAAGATGTCACTAGTGCATGGATTGAATTTATTTTACTTCTTCCGTACATTGAGAAACTGGGAATCCCTCGACATTTTCCTTCTAGTGACAGAGTAGTCAACACGGATTTGCAGATGCTTCTACTGCAGCATATGGAGCTGCAATTTATGTGCAATGTTCTAGTAACTCAAATGCTACATATTAGTTGTGAAGCAAATCACGTGTTGCTTCACTTAAACCTGTGACTATCCCCCGACTGGAGCTTTGTGCGGCACTATTATTATCAAAACTGACGCATAGAGTAATAAAGGCTCTTGATATTGAAGTTTCTGAAATAGAGCTCTACTCTGATTCTACTATCGTATTAGCTTGGCTGAACCCCCCCCCCCCCCCAAGAATTAAAAACATTTGTTAGTCATCGGGTAGCCACTATCCAGGAGATGACTAAAGACTTTATTTGGAAACACGTATCATCAGAGGAAAACCCGGCAGATCTCATTTCTAGGGGTGTGTCTCCTGATTCCCTTCAATACAGTTCTTTATGGTGGAATGGTCCTTCATTCATTAGAAATGAATCAGAAACTGAAGAATTATCTGTGTCTAGGTCAATCACAGACAATGACTTTGTATGTGAATTAAAGCAACCACGAAAATGCACTTTACTAACTACATCTGAATGTAACTCTGTTTTTTCTCATATTATTTCTAGCAGTAATAATTATGCGAAATTAATTAAGATTCTTAGTTATATTTTCAGATTTATTTCCAATTGTAAAGCAGTAATTGCACCTAAAAAAGGGCCTATTTCTTCAGATGAATTTAAAACTGCTGAGGTTTGTATGTTAAAGTGGGCACAAGCCCAAGATTTTTCTAAAGAAATTGATATGATCTCAAAGGAGAAACAACTTTCAGGCAAATGTTATTTAAATTCTCTTAATCCTTTCCCAGATCATAGTAATTTACTTAGAGTCGGAGGTCAACTCATTAATTCTAAATTAGGCTATGACCAACATCAGATAATTTTGCCATCTAAAAGTAAATTAACTCGTTTGATAATGGAGAATTACCATAACAAGTATTTGCATGTAGGTCTTCAAACTCTTTTGTATCTATCAAGGCAGAAATTTTGGCCAATTAATGGCAGAAACCTAGCAAGATATATAGTACATAGCTGTGTTATTTGTGTAAAAAATAAACCTGCTATTGTGGAACAATTAATGGGTAATCCTCCTCCAGAAAGAGTTAATGTTAGTACTCCATTTTCTAACACAGGTGTTGATTTTACCGGCCCATTTTTTATAAAATATAAAGGTCAACGTAAAAGTGCACTCCACAAGGTTTATGTAACTATTTTTGTTTATATGGCTACTAAAGCAATACACATCGAAATGGTAATTGATTTAACTTCTGAAGCCTTTATCTACACTTTAAAAAGATTCTTTGCACGTAGAGGGAAATGTTCTATTCTTTTTTCTGATAATGCTACAATTTTTGTTGGCGCTGGAACTGAATTGAAAAGGTTACACAATATACTTACTTATCCGGATGATAATTTGAGTAATTTTTTGGCTTATGATGCTATTGAATGGAAATTTATTCCTCCAAGTTCACCACATTTTGGCGGACTTTGGGAGGCTGAAGTAAAGTCGTTCAAATATCATTTTCGGAAGGCGGCTGGAAATGCAAATTTAACATATGAAGAATTTAACACCGTTATTGTAGAAATTGAAGGGATTTTAAACTCGCGTCCCATCACTCCAATTTCTTCTAATATAAATGACTTGGAAGCTTTGACGCCAGGACATTCCCTTATTGGACGACCAATAAATATAACTTCCGAACCTGAATTAATTAATGTGTCAGATAATCGCTTATCTAGGTGGTAGAGGGTAAAAAAATTAATCCAACATATTTGGAAAAGGTGGAGTTGTGATTATTTAAATCATTTTCAGATGGAGTTGTGATTATTTAAATCATTTTCAACAATGGCAATTTGTAAAAAGTAATGTAAAACCAGGCATGATGGTAGTACTAAAAGAAGACAATGTACCCAAATGCAAATAGATATTAGGTCGAATAATTGATGTAATACCTGGTAAGGATGGATGTGTACGTGTAGTGAATGTAAAAACAGCAAATGGCACTTAAAAGAGGCCGATATCTAAGGTTTGCTTACTTCCTGTTAAAACAGATAATTAATTGTATGTATTGTTTAATAAGTGTAATATCTATATTTCTCCATTATATTTATAAATGTGTTTATGAATTGTATTTCAATTGTTATTATTCAATCATGTATTAATTTCATGGAGCATAGTATTTTTGTATCTTTCGTGCATGTTTGTATTACTTATTTTTTGGATTATTAATTGTAGTAAATGTAAGCTATCTATTGTAAATATTTTTTAAAAAATTCAAATTTGTCAGAAAAGTTAAGTATTGTATATGTATGGTGTATTATGCAAGTGTTGGAATTTAAAATTCCAACGCGTGGCGTGATGTTTACGCTCACTTGGCAGCCCGCCAACCTCTCCTGGGTTTGGCGACAGTTGACTTCGCACCAACCCCTTCTAAGGTGGCGAAAGGGGAAACCCCTCAGTTCAGACTACGTTCTCATGTGAGCTGGACACAGAGATAGTTGCTCCTCTACTAAGCAGGAGACGAATTGCTCAGATTTATTACTATTTACATTTACCTCCTATTAAGCGAGGTTGTGATTGAATATTTTAATAATTTAATTTACATATTTGTTGAGTTTCACAATAAACTGTTTAAAAAACTACAGTTCACTAACCTTTTATTACTGAGCTACAGACACTAATGTTTAAAATTACAAAACCTATACAGTCATCCCGTCCTGCGAAAGGGGAAGAGAATCAATAGAGTCTATGCATTCCCCCTTCTCTGTTTTATGTATAGCATATTTCTCAGAAAGAAAAACCTATTTAGCAAAATAACAACACATGCGTTGTAAGGACTTGATCCTGGTCGATCAAATAAAATGGTAGTGTTTTAAACACAAAGGTTTTATTTACAGCCTTATACAATAACAAAAACAACAACACGTCCTCTAGGTTAAATGCTGATAAATATTTACAACTGGATTGTCAGTTCGGCATCTATGCTGAGGAACCACAAGCTGTCTGCGCATCCGGTTACTGCGTGTAGCTACAGAGATCTACAGATTACTTCTGGTAGATCTTTCCAACAAACTCGAGATCGCGTGGTATCTCTTCAACTTCAGCACTGCTCACAGCTCGTCTCGTTGTCGTATCCACTCTCGTCCAGTTTCTAGCCAGATCAGCTTGCCCCGTTTCTTCAGCTTCTCGACCGTCCATTTTAACAGTGGTGAAGCTCCACCTCTCAGGCTCGCATTGGAGCACTGTAGATGCCAATTGTCCAATCATTCTTTAGGAACAATCCCGATGGCGCGCCGTTATGTCGTGGGAATATTCTCGAAATATCCAGCCCTTAACAGAACCTTCACCATACATAAATGTTCGCATCTGGAGTTTTTAGCTCTTCTTTCTTCAATGGGTCGTAAAACGCCTATGCTGTTCATTATTGGAACTTTATACCAGCTTGGGTGATTCATAGAAGAAATAGTCCCATCTGGTGTTTCGACACGGTTTGCTTCTTCAATGGGTCACCAGCATGGGTGTTCCATTATTTGTCTCCACTCAAGTCCAAAGGGCGACACTAAAAGGGAAAATTACAATGCGCAACAAAGGATGAATAGTCTCACCGCTGGCTAGAAGTATTAATGTTCGAACATGTGTCTCTTACAAAAGAAGACCAGGTGACGACTTCTTTACAGCTCTCCCCCCCTTGAAAGGGGACTTTTGTCCAAGGTTGGACAAAAGTCACAACCGGTTCGTGCAACGGATAATCCATTCTTAGAGGCATACTAATAAAATGCATTCTTAGATCCATACTAATAAAATGCATTCAAAACAATATTCATTTACAATACTATGTACATATGAACCTCTTACAGCCTGCTCCCTTTATTAAAGGTTACAGCAGCTCAAACCATCAACATTTTGATGCTTACTGCCATGTTTATGTGTGACAGTATACTTGTAGGGTTTTAGAGCTAACTACATTCGTGACGTGTAGTCTGATTTCCCTAATTCAAATCGCCTCAGATCCAACCTTGGATTTTTTCCTGATTTTAACATCTCCGCCCGGCGCTGCGGAGTGCGATAGAGCTACGTCCTATCGGGCTGTCCACTGTTCAAGTCTATATCGGGTTTTACTAAGCGCGTTTTTTCCGGTTCCTTGTGGGGGGGGGAACCGTTTTACGTCTATGAGGCAAAACTTTGAGTCCTTGTTTCTGCCCCCTTTGACGCTTTCTTTGCAGTCCTTCAAAGTTCCGCAGTTCCCCTTTGTATTTGAGAATTCTGCCTGGGTTATCTTAGCTGGAGGGGGTAAGTTCTTTCTTCTTTCTTCTACAGCTGTGGGCGAAATAGAGTCTTTTCGAAACACTATCTAAGGTTCCCTGAACTTTTGCCCCCCTATGGAGTTCGTAAACGTCTTTGCGCTTTTAACCCTCTTCCCCTGACATCGAGTCGTTATGGCAATGCCGGAAGCGAAACTTCGTTTCTTAAGTAACTCGGCCGTTGCATTGGTAAGAATGTAAATTCCTTGGTCGAGTGATGAATCCACAATTGCGGCTTTTGTGAAGACTTTCGTGAAGATTCATGAACTTCACACGTGCAAGAGGTAAACACTTCGGATTTAAGTCTAACGGTTGTTTTACCCGAATTACCTCTCCGGTAAAATCTGCACTCCTGACGTAATTTCGCGCAACAATGTCTATGCTGGCACCTGAATCACGAAGAATTTTAATTCCGAATCCATTAACGGATCCTTCACTTACATACGGAGCAAATATCTCATTTTCGTGAGCCCTCCTTATATGATTTATCTGTTCTATCGATTGATTTCTCTTTAACTGAGGGCAGTTCGGCCTTAAATGTGTTGTAGATTGACATTCATAACATTACAATTGCCTGTCCCCACCATTTCTTTTGGGGGTCTGAATTCCTCCACGAATGATTCTCATCGCGTTTAGCAGTTACATCTCTTTCCGCAGTGTTATACTTCTCATCCTTTTTAGGCGAAATTGGTCGGTTTCCCACAAAATTTCCCTTTACAATGAATTTTACAAAGCTAGATTTCGTACGCACTGATTCATAATGGTCCAATTTCTCTGGTAGAACATAAGGATCCACGAAGTCTGACCATACGTCTAGGAAATGATCTTTTATCTGGCTCGGGACACGTTTCTTTATCTGGTCAGTAATTAATAACTTCTTTAACCCTTCGAAATCCGTCACGCCCGTTCCTGAAAGCCAACCAGTCAAGAAATGCTCTAAATCGAAAATCAATTCTTTCCACATTGCATTCGGTTTTATCTGATAGCTCACGAAACGCTGTATATATGTCTCCGATTTTATTTTAAATCGTTCCAGCAAAACTTGTTTAATGTAGCCGTAATCTTGAGCCTTATCCTCCGGTTCTCTCGCTATAATTCGGGCCAAATCTAATAGTAATAGGAATAATAATTGAGAGATCCATTCGGCTTCGTCAACCTCGGCGGTTTTCAGTTGTCTCTCCAATAACGTAAGATAAACAGACATATTTGTTTGGTTACTATCAAATTTGGGCATTAAGTTCCTAATATCTCTTCTCGGTCTAGAATTCTCATTTCGACTTGAATGCATACTATTGATTTCCGACGAATTAGATATTCTTAACCGCTCTAACTCAAATTCTCTTTCCCATTCTTTATCAGCAAATTCTCTTTCGTGGGCGCGTTCTGCCTTTGATTCGGCCTCTATGCGCTCAGCCTCTACTCGCTCTCGCTCGGCCTCTACGCACTCTCTTTTTCGCTCTTCCACTATAACCTCATACCTGTCCTTCACGAAATCTAGGTCTATATCTGGTAACTCTTTAATTTTCCTAATCAGTTCGACTACCTTATTTGAAGGGTCGGTCTCAATCTCTAATTCTTCCGCGAAGGAAAATAAATCTTTTTACCGCTCTGTTTAAGAAAGCCATTTTTCTATTTCTTCTCACTTATAAATTGTCTCACTCTTAAAAATTTTATAATTACTCTCCCCCCTAAAAAAATCTCAACCAATTAAAAAACAAGGAACTCCTTTCGTAACAACAATACACATAAAATACACAATGATACTACTAAATATTCCACTAATTCTAAATAATTTATTAATATACGCAAATTTCCATTTAACTAAATACTGCCAAAATTATCACATAATTTTAATCAACTAATACTTTCTTAATAACATTCAAAACCAGCATTTATCAAATGCATTTGGTTATGCCACTGAAACCTGTGCGTATGTTTAGCATTTACAAGGAAAGATTAATTATATCTGAATAGTAGAACTTATACACAAAATTAGTTTAACTCTTTTATATTTAGTATCAATTAATTCCAAAAATTTCTCTACTGAATTGTTTTAATAGCCAATTCTGAAGTGCTACAATGAAATTCCAATTTTATTTCAGTAATCAACAAATATTTCCTACCACAATAAAAATTAAAAATCCAGTCTGACAACTAACAAGAACAAGTTTGACATAAATTCTCCAAGAAACATTTCTCTTTTGCAAATAATAATAAAAAAAATCTTACAACCCCTACTAGTTTAAACTACAAGTGACGTTTGTTCTTAATGCAACTCAACACATAGATATAAAAATTTTTTGCCTCTAAAGAAAAGGAAAGTCAGAAACACTCACCCATTCTCAGAAAACAAGGGTCGCTTTTATTTTCTTTTCTGTCGTCGGCTGGTTGGCACCAAGTTGCATGTAGAGGGGAAACAAATCCGAAGGCTGTTCCCGGTAGTGAATGATTTCTCTATAGTGTCTAGTCCACTCGTCGCGCTTGTAGCTACGATTTTTTTCCAAATGTTGAATCCACTCGTCGCTCCTGTGTTTAGGGATTTTTTTCTCTACGTTGAGTCTACTCGTCGATCTTGTAGATGAGGAATTTTCTAGCATTGAGTCTACTCTTCGCTCTCGTAGCTGGCAATTACTGCGCAACTTTTTTTCCCAACCTAGAGGTTGTAACAGTTTTTCTCAGACTAGAAATCTTCTGAGTATGAAACACAAGTCCAGTTATCTAATGATCAATAACTGCGCAAAGTTCAGATCCTTATCCGCTGCCACCAATTAATATAAAGCTGTAATGACTTGATCCAGGTCGATCAAATAAAGTGGTAGCGTGTTATACACAAAGGGTTTATTTACAGCTTTATACAATAACAAAAACAACAACACGTCCTCTAGGTTAAATGCTGATAAATATTTACAACTGGATTTCCGTTCGGCAACTATGCCGAGAATTCAGAAGCTGTCCGCGTATCCGGATACTGCGTGTAGCTCCAGATATCTACGGATCACTTCCGGTAGATCTTTCCAACAAACTCGAGATCACGTGGTATCTCTTCAACTTCGGCACTGCTCACAGCTCATCTCGTTGTCGTATCCTCTCTCATCCAGTCTCTAGCCAGATCAGCTGGTCCCGTCTCTCCGATCAGTTTGTCTTGTCCACCGGATCAGCTTTTCTTCCTCTCGCCCCGCTTGTCTTATCTCTCTGCGTTTTAATAGAATTTAAACTCCACCTCTCAGGCTCGCACTGGCGTGCTGGAGATGCCGGTTGTCCAATCATTCTTCAGAAATACTCCCACTGGCGCGCCATCATGTCATGGGAAGATTCTTGAAACATCCACCCTTTAACAGAACCCTCACAATACACAATGTTCGCATCTGCATTATTTCTTCAATGGGTCGTAAAGAGCATATGCTGTTCATTATTGGAACTTTATCTCAGCTTCGGTGATCCATAGAAGAAATAGTCCCATCTGGTATTTCGATATTGTTTGCTGCTTTAATGGGCCGAAAGCATGTGTGTTCCATAATTTGTCTTCTCTTAAGTCCGAAGGACGACACTAAAAAGGGGAGAAACACAATGCGCAACAAAGGACGAATAGCCTCACCGCTGGCTAGGAGTATCATTGTTCGTACATGTGTCTCTTCCAACAGGAGGCCATGTTACGACTTCTTTACAATATATACAATTTGAGAACTAGTAGCATTTAGATCCCTTTTGATGGAAGTTCGCAATCCTAATAAAACCACAGGCAATAGTTATGTCTATTTTAAACTTCCATGAGCTATGAGAGAGCTTTTAAGGTGTCGATGTAGTCTTTCAATCATTCCATTCGATTGTGGATTGTAAGACTTGGAATATATCCTATGACTATCTATCATATTTGTGAATTCACGAAAAAGTGTGGATTTGAAATATCTACCTTGGTTGGTAGTGATTGTTAATGGTGTTCCAAATCTAGATATCCATCCATGTACAAGTGCATGTGCAGTTGTTTCAGCTATCATGTCTATGGTAGGTATTACCTTGGACCATCTAGTAAACCGATCCATGATTGTAAGACAATATTTCTTATCATCAGAAATGGGAAGAGGTCCTATGTAATCAAGGTGGATGTGAGAAAATCGAGCATCTGGTTCGGGAAATATGCTTAGTGAAACTTTGGTATGCTGAAATACCTTAGCACGCTGGCATTTGGTGCAAGCACGAACTCTATCTGTAATGCCATATTTCCTTTTTGGCCATACGAATCATGTAGATATTAAATTTGATGTAGCTGATGAGCCAGGATGATACAGGAAATGTACATTTTCAAATACAGTTTACCTATATGGTTTCGGAATAAAAGGTCGGGGATGGTTAGTTGACATATCACATATTAAATGAATATCCTCCAAAGGAAAATAATGTTTTTAATTTTAAAGAAGAGATAGATTTAAGTAGTTGCTCTAATTCAGAGTCATTTAATTGCTCTTGAGCAATTTTTTTAGAATCCAATTTTGGAGGAGACGTGACAGCATCGATTTCGATTCGTGAAAGTGCATCTGCTATTATATTATATTTACCATTAACATGACGGATGTCAGTTGAAAATTGGGATGTATAATCCTAAGCTGTCGAGGACTACATTTTTCTGGTTTTTGTTTAAATGCAAAAATAAGGGGTTTCTGATCAGTATAAATGGAGAAAATCCTACCCTCAAGCATATGACGGATTTTTTAAATAAATGCATAAATAGCATATAATTCGCGATCGTAGGTGGACCAGTTCTTTTGACTTTTATTTAGCTTCATTGAAAAAAATGTAATTGGTTCCCATTTATCATCGGACAACTGCATCAATGAACTTCCTATTGAAACGTCTGATGCGTCTGTCCAAAGACTTAATTGCGCACCAGGAATAGGGTATTTGAGTAAAGTAGCATCAACACGTGCTTGTTTAACTAAAGTAAATGCATTTTTAGTTTCATTGGTCCAATGAAGGGTATTCTTTATCTTTTCAGAAGGACGAGTGGATTTCTTTTTATTCTTATAACCTTCTAAGAATTTATTCAGTGGGGATAAAATGTGAGCAGCTCGAGGAATAAATCTTCTATAGAAATTGAACATGCCTAAAAATATGCGTAGTTGAGTTAAAGTTTGAGATATGGGAACATTCTGAATGGCCTCAACACGATCTGACAAAGGTTGTAAACCATTCTCTAATATCTGATTTCCCAAAAACTCCAAACTATATTCCCCAAATTTACATTTTGAATGATTAATTGTCAAACCGTAATGACACAATCTCTCAAACAAAGCTTTTAAATGATATATGTGCTCCTGGTGATTTTAAGATGCAATTAAGATATCATCAATAAAGGAATATACACTGTCCAAGTCCCTAGTTACTTCATCTATAAACCTTTGAAATGTAGCAGAAGCATTACATAACCCAAATTGCATACACGTGCTTTCAAACAGTCCGAATGAAGTTATTAATGCAGTTTTGTATATATCTTCTGGAGCTATAGGAATCTGGTGAAAGGCTTTTACAAGATCAATATGCGAAAATATTTTACTACCATGCAATTCCCGTTCGCTTTAAGCAAACGGGTACAACGGCTTTCCCGCGTCAGAAGCAGAGGACCATTCCCCCGAAAAAATAGACAGCGCAGTTTTTCCCGTGAGCGTTTCGGTTATCGTGGGGAAATATTGTTATTATCATTCGTGCTTCGGAGAAAAGGTGCTGAAGTGCCGATCGCCATGTTCGTACCCAACTAATGCGGATCAGGAAAACCCTCAATGGGGTCAATTCATGGGTCACGTGTCACGTACCAAACAAACCGATTCTGTTCAATTTTCAACCGTTCTGCGCATCTCGGGATGTCTGCCGATAACGTTGGTGAAAGCATTGCAGTCAGCTGTTGCAGATGAATGTTACTCTAGCCGAAAAATTATGAAAAACTTTTAATATTTTTTTTAAACTTAATATGTTAAATTATTTTCACCAAACTTTTGTAGTATTGTAATTTTATTTCTTATCCTAAAATTTCTATTAGTATTTTCAATACAATTATTTTTGTCTAATGAATTAAACATCACTTTTTTATTTGTTTGCTACCCTTTTATTCTTTACTTTTCCATATATATATATATATATATATATATATATATATATATGGATATATTTATATATATATATATATATATATATATATAGTTCAAAAGATGCCTTTTGACAAATGGCTATGGTGGTGTTTTTGAAAAATTACATATTTTCTTAAAAAAAATTTTTTTTAATGTTAAATCACAGAGAAAAAGAACCTATCCTTCTCTTTAGGTTGAATATAAATTTTAAAAATAAATATTACTCTTAGATAAGTTAAAATTTTGAAGCTTAAAAATAAAATTATTACATTTTTTTTCTTAAGTAGTAGTTTTTATTAAGAGACTTTCTTAAGTAAATGATTTTTATTTGAGACTTTGATGTTTTCAGTTTGCTCAGAAGAAGAAAAGCATGAAACTCAAATTTTTAATATATGTAATAAATTTTGTTTACAATTGCAAATTATGAACTATAAAAGGTATAGATACCATTTTTTAAAATCTATGCAACCAGAACCAGTTATTTTATTTTAACTCATAGAAATCATTAAAGGACAAACAAATAAAATTATGCCTTTATAATTTTTATTAACACATTTAAAAAAGATAAAATACATATGATAATTATTTTTTAAAAATATGATAAATGGATGTTTCAGTGCTCTTACCTATTAAAAAATAACAACTTGAAAGTTGTTTATCAACATTTCTTTTTCTAGACACAAAGAATATAAACATAGTAGGGCAAGAATGGCAAAGATGATAAAATCAATTTCATTCAACAGAAACAACCTGAATACTGAACAACGTTTTTTTTTATCACCTATAAAAACATAATATTGAGCAATACACTTTTAAAACAGAACATATCTGAAATGTATTTTAAAATTTCAAAGTTACATTGACAAAAATTACTCTGACCGAATATAAAATAAAACATACAATACAGTAAATTTAATAAACAAGAATAAGATCATGATAAATACAAATATAAAAGTAAAATAGGAATTGAAAGAATATGCTTTTATAGAATTTTATTATTCAAAATCAATAGGTTAAAGTAGAAAAAAAAAGTGAAACATTCATGTAACAAGGAAGTTAGAAATAAAAAATATATAACATATACATTGCTACAGAAGTCGATTTTAAATGAAAAGACCTATACCTAGACCTAGACCTTATACCTTTTTTAAAACGAAAATTGGATTTTTCAGTAACTGGAAAAGATTCATTTATTCAATAAATCTTAAAAGAAATTTATTCACCTCCACCCAAGTCAGCATTACAGCCACTAATTTTCAGTTAAGAGAGATAGTTTTTACAATAAAAGTTTGTTTACATACATCAATTAAATATAGATAAGATTTTGTAGGATAAATGTAATGTAATATTCATGTAAACATTTCAAAATCTTCTAAGCATATTCAAAATTATCAGAAAATTCCATCAAATGTCAATAAAGAAAATTAGAAATGCACTGAAGATTTTGTCCCCATTTGTTTTAGACAGCAAATCACGTACCGATTTCTTTTCCTTTAAGAAGGTTTTCTAAAAAAAATTACTGGGACAGGTTTTGGGTTTCAAAATTTTGTGAATATAAACTCACTAAATGAATTATTGAAAATAAACGGCGCATATCACAACTTCGAAAACAACAACCTTCCATTCCAAAACTAAAATCAATGTCAGGATTGTTGAAAGGAAACTAAAAAAAATGCATTTTATCATGGCAATAACTTGTGTTTCGCATTAAAGCATCCGGCAGCACATCAGTCTTTCATCTTTTAACTTTAACAGGAGGAAAGAAAACGACTCAAAATTACATCTACAAATGTAAACAAAAAATCCGCTTCATAATTGGTGGAGGACGTTAATGACAGACTCATCGAGGAAAGCTTTGCGGATCAAGACTTAAATGCCATGCGCAGAAGTCACATGTCATGTACCTTTTACGTCACATGAATTGACCCCATAGCGGCTGTCGAGCGACCTACATCGATGGCAGCCGCACAGTCGTATTGTTTGCATGTTTTTGATAAGAAGTCCCATTTCAAATTTTTGATAGATCCTGGTTCTGATGTTTCGTGCACACCGCTGAACAAAACCAAAAAAATCTAAAACCTGATTCTCTGTAACTTTTTGCAGCTAATGATTCCAAAATTTACACTTATGGATCAAAATTGTTAAATGTGGACTTAGGGCTTAGTCGAAATTTCCCATGGAAATTTTTAATTGCTAATGTGCCTGTTCCCATAATAGAATCCAATTTTTTTTTACAAACCTTTTACCTATTAAGAGACCTCAAACGGCGCAAACTTATTGATAATGTTACTAAATTTACTCAGCACGGAATAATTTCAAAATCAACAGATTATGTTTCTCTGAAACTTATTGCTGGTGAATCAGCATATCATAAAATTTTGGCAGAATTCCCAAAATTAACAAAATTAACATTTGGGGTAAAACCCGTTAAACATAATAGGGTCCATTTTATTGAAACAACCGGTCCGCCGATTCATAGTAAACCGAGGAGATTAAATCTAAAACTCTTTGAAACAGTAAAAAAAGAATTCGAATTTATGATGAACCAAGACATATGCAGGCCATCTAAATCACCTTGGTCTTCTCCCCTTCATGTCGTGTCCAAAAGTTCAGGCAGCATTCGTCCTGTGGGTGACTACAGGAAATTGAATGCTTGTACGGTACAGGACCATTACCCCATATCCAAGATTTTTCCAATGCGCTTCATGGAAAAAACATTTTTTCGAAACTTGATATAATTCGCGCATATTTTCATATACCTGTGCACCCGGACCATGTACAAAAAACCGCCGTTTGTACACCATTTGGACTGTTTGAGTTCCCATTTTTAAATTTTGGACTATGTGGAAGTTGGCACAAACCTTTCAGAGATTCATGAATGAAATCCTGGGTGATATTGCATTTTCCTATGTTTATTTGGATGATATTTTAATATTTAGTTCCAACCAAGAGGAGCATAAAGCTCATTTACGAATCGTACTGGAGAGGTTAAACGCATTTGGACTAACCATAAACGTTTCGAAATGCATATTCGGTGTTTCGGAAATTCAATTCTTCGGACACTTAACTAAACTCAACCCTTTCCCGATAAAGTCGAATCCATCCTTAAATATCCACGGCCAGTAACAAGTAAAGATCTTCAGAGATTTTTAGGATTCTTGAATTTCTTTCGTCGCTTTTTGCCAAACATCGCTCAATATCAGGTATTTTTAACTTCTTATTTGAGAGGCGCGAAAAAAAAACGACAAATCAAAACTCAACTGGTCGACTGACGCAGAGACAGAATTTGAAAGCTGTAAAAAATTAATCGCTAACGCAGCCCTACTGTCTCACTCTAAACCGGATGCTCAATTGATTTTACAAGTCGACGCATCGGATTTTGCTATAGGTGGTTCACTATCACAAATTGTATATTACGAACTACTGCCTCTTGCCTTTTACTAGCGAAAACTGTCGCAAACAGAGAAAAACTATAGCGCGTACGACAGGGAATTATTGGCGATACACGCAGCAATAAAACATTTCAGGCATATGCTCGAAGCACGAACTTTTTCCGTGTATACTGATCACAAACCGTTAACATACACTTTTCGTCAGCGCGCGGATAAATACTCTCCCAGACAATCTCGTCAGTTGGATTTTATGTCGCAATTCACCACAGATATTTTGCGTATAAAGGGTTCAGAAAATATTGTCGCAGATGCTCTATTGAGAATAGCGGTAATAACTTTTCCTATTAACATTGACTTTACAGAAATCGCTCTTGCCCAAGAAAATGATACGGTGCTAAAAACTTAAATCGATAATTCTAAAGCGTTGCAATTTAAGAAAATCACTTTTCCTGAATGTGAGACTCCAATTCATTGCGAGGTATCTACTGGCACAGCTAGGCCGCTTATTCCGCAGCCATTTCGGCAGCAAGTTTTTTCAGTTCCCCATAATCTAGCTCATCCGGATATTTGGGGCATATCCAAATTAATTTGCTCCAGATTTATTGGGCCTTCAATTCGTAAAGATTGCAATAACTGGGCTAGACAATGCATTCGTTGCCAAAAATCCAAAGTTCACGGAGATATTAATTCTCCATTAGGGAAATTTTCGGACCAGTCACAGAGGTTCGATCACATACATATCGATCTTATAGGTCCACTACCTCCTTCCCTAGGAAACAAATTATTGTTTAACCATCGTAGACAGGGTTACGAGGTGGCCTGAAGCAGTTCTTATACCAGATATGACAGCAGACACTGTAGCAAGGAAGCTTTTCACTGAATGGATAGCACGATTCGGATGTCCAACTATCATCACAACGGACCAAGGCAGACAGTTCGAGAGCACCCTCTTTTCCTCTCTATCAAAGTTCTTGGGTACCAAAAGGATCAGGAAGTCTCCATATCATCCACAAACCAATGGTTTGGTAGAAGAATTCCATCGTCCCTTCAAGGCAGCCCTGAAAGCTTAAGACACACAGATCAATGATTACCGGCACTACCCACGTTGCTCCTGGGATTCCGGTCAGCGTTCAGGGAGGATCTCGGTGACACGTCTGCTGAGCTGGTTTACGGAAAACCCGTACGGCTGTCTGGGGAGTTTTTCGCCCCTTCGCCTGCAGACTCATCGCCGAAACAATTTGTAGAGGACCTAAATGCCCATTTTCAAACAGTGCGGCCAGTTCCAACTTCTAACCATGCGAAGAAAGCTATTTTCGTGCATACTCAATTCAGTACATGCACCCACGTCTTCATCCATCATGATGCAATCTGGAAGCCCTGCAAGCTCCCTACGATGGCCCCTTCAATGTTCTCCGGAGGAGGGAAAAAACTTTCGACTTGCTGATAAAACAAGAAAGGCACACAATATCCATTGACCGACTAAAACCAGCCTTCATGTCAATCACCCTAGAGTTTCCGAATTCATCGCTCACAGCTGCTGACTCCAAATCTTCTTCAGAAATCCACAGAACTCAGACAGAATAACTTGTCCGGCTTCCAAGGCGTTACGATCATTTTCAATGACACTGCGGAGGGAGTGTGAGGCGGCCAAACAGGCGAGAAATGACTGTTTGTTTCGCCAACTGACAATAAGCATAAATCACATCAGTGAAGATGAACTTCGTTCTCCAACGAATACGAACGACTCACTTCTTGATTTCACCGGCCTACTCCAAACCTCTGTCTCACGCGGTTCGATGGATATAATTGTATTATCACTTATATTTGTTTAATGCTTAATTAAATTTTATTTTTGTTATTTATACGGTTGGCATTATTTCATTAATTGGAAATGTATTAACACTTTAATTTAAGTAAATTTGGTGGCGTATTTTAAATCACACACTAAAAATTCTTCGAAATAAAATCTGAAACTATTGAACTAAGCAACAATACTATATTCTTCTAGAAAGTTTTAGAAAGTTTATTAAGTCCCTCCCACAATACAATAAGATGAGGAATGTAGCGAACCAAGGTAAATAATAAGTATTATTACTTTACTTAGTTCGCCACTGCTTAGTTAATTTATTTCCGTTAATGGTTAACATATTTTTTAAAATTTCAAAGAATGAAAAAATTTCTCCGACATTTATGAGATTTATAATCGTTACATCGGTAGTTCTTTTAAATATTTTTTTAAATACCTTTTTAAAAGTAATTATTTTAATAACCTTATATAAGTACTCAATCTATAAGAAATACAAAGTATCAGATTGTGTTTGATTGGCTCGATTGAGTCACAAGTGTGACGTATTCAGATAAGCGACAAATAGGAATGTAGCAAACTAAGTTCCCACGGGAAAGCAACCACAGATAGCGGAGGAATTTGTAAAATACGAAGAATGCAGACACCTGGTATTCAAATTTAACTACCGCGGCCAAGCTGAAGTGTCTGGGCGACTTGTGAGGTCGCCAGTTCACTTGTTCACTGAACTGGACATGTGTTGGAACAAACAACGAGGGAAAGAAGCAGATATGTCTCTGTCAATAGATAAAAGACGCCCGTCCTTCAAGCCGGCACAATGGGGACCAGCGACAGAGGGCATTCTATTCTTCTTGAGAAAAATGCAGCATGCAAGACGGAGCCAAGACGTATCTTTGCTAGTCGCTTTTTTCCCCTCTCTTGTGATTGGAAAGACAACTAAGGTCAGATGATCCAATGAAAGTTGGGAATTATCCTGATTGGTCATTTGCCACCGAGGGCCGGCGTTTGAGATCAAGATAAAAAGGGAATAGACTGGAGGAGCGAGGAGAGGAAGCCAACGGAGAGAGCCAACTGACGAAGCGATAGCTAATGATTGGAGCTAGAATTCAACTTGGAATTCTGTGTAAAATTCTCAGGAGAGAATCTGGAGTGTACGTAGGCAGCCACGCCCTGTAGCTGAGCCCACGTGTAGTTCATTGGAACTTCTGGACTTTTACGTCCTGACTGTGAGATGAGCTCATCCGAGTTTTGGGAAGACCTCCAACTAGTTGAACAGCTGTCTTCTAAGTTGCTCTCCCAGCCAGTTCATCACCTTACGTTTCCGGAAATCCCAGCAGGTTAATCGACGAGCAGATAATCCCGAACCTTGGGCTGAATCTTGTGAGAGTTTCCAGAACATCTTATCTCTTCACTTCCGAAAGAGACTCCTTTACTTATCTTAATCACAGCACCTTGCCCTAGTGGAACTCTGAATTGAATTACCTATGTGTTCGTAACATATTTAATCAAGAAGGTGTACCTGTGTGAAATATATGTGTATCATAGCTGGAAATAAATAGACTTTTATTTCTCCAAGACCTTAGTTTGTTTTCGGTGCAACTCACCAGTAGCCCCGGCTAGAAACGTTACAGCTATAATATATATATTTAAAATTGGTGGCGGCGGTGAGAATCGATTGCCCAGATTCACCGGTTGGACTTGAACCTTAATTCTGTTTGAACTGCACTGTTCTGTGAGTGTGTTTGCTTGTCCTGTGATTCGAAGTATTTCAAGAGAAAAATCTAAAAATTCCAATACCTGTTGGGCTTTAACAGGACCGACCCGTGAGTGTGTCCTTATTGTTCTGTAATTCGAAATATTGAAAGAAAAGCATCTAGAAACTCTACTGTTCATCAGATCATAGATGGGAATTCAACGCGTTACCACGGTAATTTATTTTCTATTTCTAGAGGCATTATTGTGTTTTTTTAGGTAATATTTGATTTAAAATTTAAATTTAGAATGTTCAAAATATTTGCAAGTAAATTTCATTGAGGCTTAAAAGTTTTAAATTGCCTCGAAAGTAAAACTTTTTTTAATTGAGTATAATTAAGTAATTACTTAATTACACTCAACGCTTTCTTAGTTACACCACACTTTCACGCATGCTAACACATGCGTGAAAGCGCGGAGAAATTTCGAATCCATGAATGAACAGCATATATATTTATCAAAGCATGGGAATTGAAATGATCACTTTAATCCGTATATTTTTTCACAAAATAAAAATTAGGTCTAACTCAAAACTTATAAAAATATAGTCCAAGTTGGTATGTGCTATAAAATTGCTAATTACATTACGTTACTTTTTAGAACAATAGCAATTGTATTTTTCTGGAAATTATTTGTAGAGAAGTTAATCATGTGATATTTTAATCTCTTATAATTGACAAAAATTTCGAAATACCTTTCAAATTTTTTATACCTATCATAAAATTCCTAGAGATTAAATGTTGGTAATAAATACATAAAACATTAGAAAACGGTATAATCTATTGCTCAACAACGTGTATTAATGCAATGGAGGTATTTCACGCGATCTTTATTTACGTTAAACATTACAATTAGATTTATGCTGCTGATAGCAAATTTAAAATGCTTTTCCAAAAATAAGAATTAAATAAATATACTTATAGATTTAAGAGCGCCAAATTTGACCGCTTCAAAATATTCCTAAGTCTAAAAAATTATATTTTAAATTCTTTTTAAATGTTTTCCTTCAAAAAGAATTGAAATCTAGCAGATTTCTATAGACAAAGCATTATACCTTAAATAGATATTAGGCGAAAAGGTTCTGAACTATACTAAATAAAGAAAACAGAAAATACACCCTTTGTAAAGTGCAGTTTTCTCACTGATTGAAGTTGAAATGCTGATTTATGCTGTATTTTACGTAAATTTGCTACAGAACAGATCGGACATTTTTTTATCTTAAATAATCCTTTGGATAAAGAATAAGACTAGCATGAAGGAATTAGTTTTTTGGAATCATTTCAGAAAATTAAAATAGCTAGCATATGTTATTAAAACAAAGAAAAGAGCCCTTTTTAACTAAAAAGAAATATGTTAAAAAAACCCTTACGTTCCTAAATAAACAAAACAGACAACTCATTAATTTTGAAAAGCAATTATATTAGATACTGAACCAAAGTAAAATACTAGTTTAATCTATGTTATACATAATTTTGCCCCAAAATAAATCAAAATTTTCTAATCTAAAATAATTATTTCTAAAAAAGGATGAGATTTTCATAAAACATTTATGTACTAGAATTAAAATTGCAAGCATGAACACTCAACATTTAAAACAAGTTGATTCGCCACGGAAAGGTGTTTTCCCTTCAGACAAAAAAATAAAGCATGTATTCGTAAAAATATAACAAAAAGTTTAGATATATGTATAAGTATGTAATAATTTAGCCCTCTACAAATGTACAGAATAAGTTAACGTCAGCCCAATCCTCAAATCTATGGCGGATTAAGCTTCAGGAGAAGGCACAGTCGTAGACATCGTATGATTTTTACTTTACGTGAATTGATCCTATATTAATATGTTTTTGTAAAGTAAATCTTTGGAATTTTTTTAAAATTCTCAATAATTTTCAAATGAATGAAATTTATCACAGACTTATAGCATTTATCTTTTTTTTATCGTTTTATATCTTTTATTATTTTTGTTTTGGTCCCCAGATTTTTGATAAAGAAATTCTTTTTAATGCATTGAAAAAGTCATTTTTTAAATTTTTTAAAATAATCGTTTTTTATATGCATTACATTTTTTTTAAAGATGTTAAATACCCAAGGTTTGCCCAAGGATCAAAAGCGGCCATACTAGCCTTGTATCGTCGAACACAAATTATTGTACCAAATTGGAGGACCTTCTTTAAAGGTAAATCTATATTTAAAACAGCCATTAAAAATTTGTGTATTTTCTTTTACTATTCCATTAAATTTTCTTGATTTCTAAGAATAAATATTCTATTTTACTCATAATCTATATATTTAATATTCTACTAAAATAGTAAATATTCTAGTTCGTATTCCTATTCTATGAATAAGTTATTTAATTCTTACATTTTTATAATATTCTTAATTTTTTATTTTAACTAATTGTTTAAAGTCAAAATATGGATATCGCTCACACACCAGGCAGTATTTCATTTATAGTATTTCTATATGGTATTATATAGAAATACTCTAAGTGAACTGGACAGTTAATCACATTTATAATATACTTCATCTTTAAATGAATATTCAAAAAATTCTTTCCCTTTTTCTTTATAAGAAATTTTTGATTACTATGTATTTCAATTTTTTCATATTTTTGTGTCATTTTCATTAAAAAAATCTTGTTTTCTACGCTAATAAAATGACGTTTAAAATATCTCATTTTTTGTTAATTTATACATTTAATCTTAGCTACATTTTATTCTTCATGCTTACAAGTATTATGGAATATGACTAATATATTTCAAATGAATTTCTAGATGTCGCCTTCAGTGTGAAATAAATTTTTAACAAAATTAATTCCTTTATCGATAGTTAAAACCTCTACGATTATTAAATATTCTATTGAAAATATTCTATTTAAGAAACAATACCTGTACAAAGTTTCAGAATTCTTGCATGGAAGAAAGAAGGTAATTACAAAACTTCATCTTTAAATGCAGGTAACATGCGAAAGTAAGTAAAAGCTTTTTTGTAAAAAGTATGTTTATGTTGAGTATATTAAGAGATTACAGCAAAATCCATAGAAATAAGATATCCTTTTTCCAGTTTTCAAATGTGCAGTGTAGCATTTGCCAACGTATCTAAATGTTTTCCTTTTTATTCATGATGTTTTAGCTTCACACGATCAATTTACCTCAGTTATTTGTGAAAGACTTTCCTTACAACTCTCTTTGGAAAAGCACATTTCCAGCGCAGCCCCCAGGGAGAGAATAAATGTTCGCAAAACATGCACATAGTAATATTCTTTAAAAAATGTCATTTAGTACGTTCTGCTGTTTGTAATTTATATGGAATTCTTCAGTTTGATTTTTTTTTGAAGTCGAAATGCGTTTTAACCCTTCAACCGGCTGGAACGTAGAAAGTCACTCCAACGTGTCTCTTGAAAACCGCCTGGAACGTAGAAAGTCACTGCAACGTGTATCTTTAAAACCGTCTGGAACGTAGAAAGTTGCCTTCCGCAAATATCTCTTACCCCGGCTACCCCGCAGAAAGTCGTCATTGCTTTCCCCCTTAAGTGTAATAAACGAGGTGGGAGATCTGCTTATTACAGGCCATTCTTTGGTTTCCGCTGGCACAAGAATTTGGATGGTCCCTCCATTTAGGGGAATGAACTCCTGAGATTAGGAAATCACTTTCTTGTAAGAATTCGCGATAGCTGGATCGATTGGTGAAATGATCTGTATACTTAATTATTGATTTGATTATTTCACTTCAAATCCAAGAGAAAACTATTATACTTATTGAAGATAGGGGCAAACCATCATATTTACATGCCATAATTATGTATAATATTTAAGGATTGTGATTAGTTCATAAAAGCGGGTTTGAATTTTCTGAAAGAAAATTCAAACCCGCTTTTCTTTCAAAAAAAAAAAAAAAAAAAAAATTGTGTCTAAAAATGTAATATAACACGCACCAGGCAGATTTACTCTCAGAAGGTACTTCACCTATCCTTCCTTTGTAAAGCGGAACACGAGAGCAACAACTAGGAGGATTATACAATAGAAGTACGGATCTTAAACTGAAAGGAAGAATATTTTCCCTTGCAGGGCATTCAACAATCATAGCAAGGCATCCAACGAATTAATTCTTGAAGGATGTTCTGAGTATTTCTTTTAATATTTACCATTCTTGAAATTTATGAGTCTTGGATTTAAAAGATTAATTTATCTCTCCTGAAAGCGCTGTTCTTTTAAAAAAATTAGCGTCGGCATTATGGCAATAATCTATAAAAAGTTTTTAAGCTTTGCTCTCTTCTCAGTTTTAGATTTTCGGTGTAAAAAAGTATTTGCTCTACTATTTTGATTTTCCTATCTATTAAATTACAGGTTTTTTTTTTTACAAAACATTTAAAGAAGTATTTCTTAATATATTTAATAATAATTCATGACTAAAAAGTAAAATCAACAAATTCGATTTGCACTGCAAGTAGGTTTCTCACTAAATATTTATTTTCTGGTTGAAATTCGGCTATTGATCAGACATTACTAAAGATTGTTTACAATAGAAAAATTGCTTCTATTAGATAAATTATTTCTAACGCACTTTTTAAGATCAATCCTAATAGCAATTTCCAAAAATGACTGAAACATTTTAACCATTGCTTGATTCTACGCTTGAGCTTTATCTAAACTATACCACTGAAACAAACTCAGCATTAAAGAATGAGTTTGATCATATCTTGATAAAAACAATGGGACAAATTGGTTTGAATTTCATTTTCATAATGAAATATATTGATGTAAAATATACTTAAATTAGATAAATTAATACACAAATTTCAAATTAATTAATTTATTTTTTTAGAATTACAACAGGAAACCTTTAATTAAAATTTTTTATTATGCTTTAAAAATTAATTCTTTACGAAAATAATAGCTTTTAGGTTTTTTAAAAGTTATTTGTGAATATTATTTTTGCTTTGATAAAAAAAATAGTTACAGATGATAAGAAGATTTTAACATCAATAGAACCCCGACGAGACATCTGTGACTAGACCATCAATAACTTGCTGGCTTATCACACCAACATGATTCTCTGACCCAGTTTTTGCCAATAATTCAATGAAGTTAAAATTAACCATTCATTCTACTTTTCTCTTTTTTGCCCTTTATATATGCATATAAAATAATAATTTATACATGCATTAATTTTGATTTTGCACAACCTTCTTAATATGTAATGTCTTTGTTAAGATATTTTTCTCCAATCCGATTTTTGTAACCTGAAGAAAAAGTCCTTTAGATAAAGAACTCTGCCCCTCCTCTACAAACTGGCAAAACTATTACAGATTCATTAATATCTATAATTTGTTTTATTTTAATTAATGAGCCAAATTTTGTAGCAAGTATATTTATTATTCCAATGAAATATAAACCTTATTTTTCACTCACGGATGTTAAACGTTTCTGAAGTTATGATTATTTACTATAGATTGTTTTTTTTTATTACTTTATTGAGCATCCATCCTTTGAAATCCATATGCAGTGAAATATTAGCAATGAAATTTTTTTTGAATTGTTCAAGCATGAAGAGCATGGAAAAAACGTTCTAAAAGGGTAATTCGTAATTAATCGATACATGCAGCTGACTCTACTTTTTATCTACAATATTTCACAATTTATGATTTTTTTTTGTGAAAATTCGTAATGTGTTAACTTAATAAAATGGCTACAATTGAAATTTTGATTTCATTAATGAAGTCAAATGAAGGAAAGGTGTTTTGCAATATTTGTTGGTTGAGAAATGCATGAATTTATAAAAATATATGAAATAATAAATTGATATTCAAAATATTCACTTACTAAAAATATTAACGAAATGATTATTTTTATGAGATATAATCCTCGTGAGTAAATGGATGGGTAAATATTTTTTCTTATTTCAGTATTAAAATTAACTTTAAAAACTTATTATCTCAACTTACATTTTAATTATTTCAAAATGGGACAATAAGTCAAAAATATTCAAGTTAATAATATTTTCATAAACATACTATCACTAAAATATTCGACTGCGGTATATTGATAAAAGATTGATTCATTATTTTCAGAACTTAAAAATTAAAATGTAAAAAAAAAAAATCTGAAAAAAAAATACAAATTCTCAGTTTAAAACTTTCAGTAATCGATATATATATTCCTAAATGAACGTAGTATTTTTAACATTATTATTAAATTATTAATAATAAAGTCTTTGTAATCTATAGTTCTATTTTCATTTCGAATACCAAATTGCCAGCAAAATGCTTAAAACTAACAATCGGAATAAACTGAAGTAAAATTTTCTAAATGTCGGTAAAAATAATGCATTATATTCGTAATGCAAATTCATGAATGATAATTCCTCTAAATCATTTATTAAACAACTTTTTCTATTATTTATACAAATTTAAAAAATCATATTGCGGGATTTTTTTCATTTATTTTGAACAAACTCTATTTTCTGCAAACGTTACAGATTAAAAGAAAAGCTCTCAGTTCTCAGAGCGAAAACCAAATTCTTATCTGAAAAACCGCATAGTAATTGCTTTGCGTCGACAGATTTACAACTTAATTTGTCACAGCACTATTCACAATCTCCCGTGCTTAGGGGGCATGATAGTAGAGACGCGGGAAAGATTACCCCCAGTTGTTAATGGTCGGGGGAAAGCAAAAACGTACCAGTTCGGTTTAGGAACGTTCTGCCAATTTCTTTTCTAGTAAATTATGTTCAACCTTTATTTCGACTGTGAAAGTCTGTTACGAATAGAAACTAGAATTTAATCTAGAAAAAACAGAAGAGTTCGTGTTGTGGAGTTAAAAACTCAATTTGATAATATCATTAGACCAATACGAAAGATCTATCCACTAGAAGCGAGCATGGGATACTCTTCATTTTCAACTGCAAGAGAAGAGGAAGATGGTTCTTCCCTCTACAAAAATAAATTTTCTGCCCAACAAGATGGGAATGTGTCACTTGCGCTCAATCCCATTAGAGCTAACTCATTAG
>JAOUZG010036559.1:3663137-3707809 GCA_026289955.1 Argiope argentata
CTAATGAGTTAGCTCTAATGGGATTGAGCGCAAATGACACAGAACCAACAAGATATTGACCGTTCTCGTAACGGAAGACTCTTAAAACAATCTTAAGAGACTTGAAAAATGAATAAACTATTGTGAATTCTTTAATGTTATTATTGGACTTGAACTTTGAGCTCTTTTAAGTGAACATACATTTTTATTGCTCTTTATGATTGTTATTTTAATGTAACTTAATGTTAATGTTATATATTAGTTTTTTCCAGAAAGGTATACCGTCTCACCTTGGTGACAGCTGTTTGGATTCTTGTACAACTTCGAATCCAAAGGTGGGAGAGTGTCACAAACTCCTTCCATTTCACTTAAGGAATCCGATAGCGGCGCCACCTCAAATACAGTCAGTTGATAGCGAGACGTCGGACTGAAAGCGCTGCTACCGGGTCTTCGGGATAAATCTGCAAATTCTGTTCAATCTTAAGTGTTTATGTGTGTTTGTGTGTGTCGTGAATAAAAATTGCTTCAAAAAGGACATGGACTACTTGAACAAGTGTTTATTACTCATCTATAGTGGCGGTCCTGGACAATAAGGCAAGTCCAATTACCTTAATTAGAATTGTATTTCATCATTTTTGCTGATAAAATGACAGTATGCTTATCAATAACATGAAACACATGTGCTAAGTCATTAATGATTTGAAACTTTTCAAAAATGTTCTTATTTCATATTTTGTACTAAAAATATCTGAAAATTTCAGTTAAGAATATCTACAGTGATATCTATTATAATACATAGATTTGTAGACAGAACAGATTTAACGTCTTTGCTTTACCGTTTGGTTTTAAATTAAAATGAAAACAAGAATTAAGATTTAAAAAAAAAGAGTAAATAATCTTCTTAATGTTAAAGGCATATCTTTCTTTTACTTATTCTGTGGATATCTCAGAAAAAGTAATTAATAAATTTCCCTTAAGTTTTATTTATATAGCCCAAGAACCTAAAATAGCTTATAGTTATAACATGATTGAAAACTTTTCCACAAATGCGAGTTTCGTATGCTATATGCTTAGCATTTTGATCTAATTTTTTCCGAAATTGAGAGATTTGCACCATAATAATTAGTACAATGCATTAGACTTATAAATAGATCCAAAGTAATTCATTTCTTTTACTCGTTTGATTTCAGGTTAACCGAATGGACAGAACCTTTCAATGCTTTTTTGAATGATGTACAGTTTTAGTTTCTATTTAAATTTCCCAAAGTCGGATTTCGTATAGTTAATAAGTTAAATTTACCTATTTATGAACTGTTTCTCAAACGGTAGCAAACTATATATGTTCTTTAATCAACATACTTGATATATTCTATTAACTACATACTTGCTTTCACCTCTCAGTCTAACAATATTGTCATCTAGTATCTATTATATTTATTTAAAGGTATTTTATAAATAATCGTACATGATATTTTAACAAATATTATTCTGAATGCTTTTTTCACTCTTTTTATGAAAGAAAGCTAATGATTAAACTCTCCTTAAATTTTATTTATGTATTCCAAGAGCGTAAATATACAAATATAGTCTTAACAAGATTGAAAACTTTTACATAATTGCAAGTTTTTTATGCGATTTTTTTTTCATTTTGATCAAACTATTACAGAATCTGAAAGTAGCTACAATGGCTCTTATCCCCGGTTTCTAGAAGTTAAAAGCTAAAAAATCTTGTCAATAAACAAGAGATCACACTCACAAAAAACAAATTGGAGTTTCACTCAGTTAACAGTTAAAAGCAGTTCTGCTGGTGTACTTTAGTACACATTCGGATCTCGAATTTCGGGAGTTCCAAAGAAGAGAAGATGTAATATAAGAGGGAGCGTTCCCGCAACACAGAGTGGTGAAAAAAGGGACGAATCACAAAACAAGGTCACAACTGGATGTGGCCGAAAAACTTAGAAGATGTTGAAGTGCTTCATCACTAGAAGAGAAGTTTGTAGATTGATCTTGTTTGCAGTTATTTTGCCCAACATGTTTTTGAAGGAGATATCTTTTTTATCTAGCAGGAGAAAAGTCCACAATTTGTCTCTATAGTATGTATATTTTTTGAACGAGAGAAGTATGCGTTCAATATCATTGATGCTATTACAGTCATGACAAAGAGGATCACTATGAAGGTTAAAACTATTCAATAGTCCTGGCGTTATAATGGTTTTACTGATTAGTCTGTTCAAAACAACATCTTCCCTTCGATTTTTTGACCAGGGAGATAGTGCTGAAATGCAAGGGATGTCTCTCAGCGAGAGGAAATATCTACTATTTCTATAATTGTTGATTGGGATCTGCAGCAATGCTTTCTTCAGGTTCGAAAGTATATCTTCAGGAGAGATCCATTCAATCCATGGTGTCTTGTCTGTAACTTCTTTGGCTAAGCGGTCTTCAAGCTCGTTCCAGATTATATTTGAATGACCAGGTACCCACAGGAAGGATATTTTTTGGTTTAGCTTGGTTAGCATTTCAAGTTTAGAAGCAATACGTTGGATAATTTTGGGAGATTGCAGAGTAATATTCTTTAGTGATGTGAGCACTGAGTAACTGTCCGTAAGAATCAAACAATCTTTTCCTGGGACTACGAGAACATCTAGTGCTTCAGCAATGGCTAAATTTTCAGCAGTAAAAATGGAATTGCCAGGATGGACACGAAACATGAATCTTTGTTTAGAAGAAAACCAGCAATTGAAGTGTGATGGAGATTTTGGATGCATCAGTAGCAATTATAAATTGATCAGGAAAGTAATTGCGAATACATTCGTTAAAAATTATTAATTTCAGTCAAGAGTAGATTCTTATTTTGAAATTTAAAATCCATACGAAAAATTTCAAAGTAATTAGCATCAGTCGTTGGTATTTCAGGTAAGGTGATAATTTGGTTGGTAGAAGCGTTTAAATTCTTGAAAATAAGCGAAATTGATTTTTTGTCCCTGGTAGTTGATTGAATTTCCCGATTATTGTGGGAGCGCTCTGTTAGAAGTGGAGAATGTAAAGCGTTTGCTATGTGCTTAATAAAAAAATTGGGATGCTAGTCGCTTGATTTTTTCAGAGTTTCCTGAGAAACAATTTTCAGAACAACATTTGGGGTCTATTTTGGGAGACCTAAATCAATTCTTAGAGCTATAGTTTGAATAGTATTGCATGCTTTAAATTGCGTATCGGAAAATCTGTTGACTGCAATGCAAGCGTAGTAATAAATGCTGAAAATACTGTTATTTGTGATATTAATAATATCTTTAGTTCTGGAGCCATGGTTTTAAGATGCGATATTTTTAAGTGCATGATTTCGAAGATTTTTGAATATTACTGAGTTTTCATTTTTTTTCTTTTGAAAAGCAGATGCCAAGAAATTTAATAGTTTCACTCCATTTTAAACTGTGTCCAGCATTAGAAATGCATGGATTAGTTGAAATTTTTTTTCATGGGCGATTTAGCTATTGCTCTTTTCTCCGGAGTAATTTCTAGTTTCCAATACATGCACCATTTATGTATGTTTTCCATTGTATTTTGAATTTTTTAAATAATATTTTCCCTGGAGTAATGGCTACAAAAGACAAAGATATCATCCGCAAAAATAGTACAGTAGATCCCTTCCTCCATGGTTTTATGGTAGTCGTTCATAAATATTACAAACAGAATTGGTGAAAGAAAGCTGCCCTGAGGTAACCCTTTGCTCAATGCTCTAGTTCCAGAAAGACAATGTCTCCAGCGAATCTGGAAAGTTCTGGATTCAAGGAAGTTGTACAACCACTTTGCCACATTGCCTGTTATACCAAGTTGTAACCATTCAAAAATAAGGCTTTCAATATCAACAGAATCATAACCACTTTTAATGTCAAGATTCACACCAACGAAGTATTTCTTCTGTTCATGAGCGTCTGTGATTTTTATCTGAATATTGTAAATTGCAGTTTGGTTATCTCTGACAGGTATGAAACCATGTAAACTATTGTGCAGTTTTTTGATACAAATTAAATAGTAAGAAATGAGTTGTGTGAGGATACGTTCGAAGACTTTGCAAAAAACTGAGGTTAAGGTAATGGGCCGATAAAAAGAAACTTTGGTTTTGTCTTTGTTTGGTTTCGGGATCGGAATAATTAGTACGCGTTTCCATTGTTTGAGGATATCAGCTGAATCAAATTGATGTTTAAGTAATTTCAAGATAATTTGAAGTTGATTGTTATTGAGATTTTTGAACCAGATAGCTGGTATATTGTCAGCTCCAGGGGTAGAGTTTTTAGCTTTAGGAATTGTTTTTTTAAGCTCCCAAATTTTGAGTTCGTTGTTGAGTGGAGAATTTGTTTCAGAGAGATCTAAAGGAATAGGTTTAATATTTGCATTTTCAGTGGAAAAACATTTTGCAAATAACTCACTTTGATGTGCGGGATCGCAAATGCATCGATTATTTTGTGTTATAATATAGTTATAATTAGTATTTGGATTTGTGTGGTTCGAAAGTTTAATTAAAATTAATAACAAAACATTTTAGGGTTATGACATATGGTGCATATTTTTTTCCAATATTCTCTTTTCGCCTTTTTTACACAAAAACGAAGCCGAATTGCAAATTTTTTATGTTTCATCCAATCCGTCTCAAAAAAGTTTCTGATTGTTTTTTTAAGTATTTGCTGAGCTTTTCATAATTATGGCAGGAAAGATTCTACCAAGGAGGATAAGAATTATGGGACAGTAGTTTAAATGTATTATTTTGGGGTATTATCTTAGTTACTTTAGTGGTAACTGCATCAATGGAACATTGTCATTATTAAAAAAATCGCGTGTTTGTTGAGTAATTCTCGTCCAATTAATTGTTTTTAAGTTGCGACAGACACTTTTTATAATCGACCAGGAAACAACTATCGGGCTGTGATTGCTATCGAAAGTTGAATCGATTACATAACATGAAGTTTGCTTATGAATATCAGATGAACAGAGAGTAAGGTCTTGCATTCTTAAGGAACTGTGCGTGGGGGTAGTTGTATTGAGCATTACGAAAAGTGAATAAGTAATCCACTCGACAAAATCGTTACTTAGAGCCGAAGAACGGGGTGCTCCCCAAAGAGTGTGATGCAAATTAAAATCGCCGAAAATGAAAGTAGGTAAGGTTAGAGAATCAAAAAAATGTTTTGCCTGATTAATATCAAAACCTTTTGGAGTATATAAATTAATGATGTTGAATTTAGTATTCCGGAATTGTACTTCGACCGCCAGGAGTTCCAAGCTAGAATCCTCTCCAATGTTGTTGGGGATTATTATTCCGGACATCTTAGCAGGAATGTCAATAAGAAAACCACCACCTGGTCTATTTTGTCTGTGCGATCGTGCTTTTTTTTTGATAGAAAAAAATTCAGTTTCGGTAAGGAAAGCTTCTTGAAAAACCCAAATGGGTGAGGTAGAAAAAGGAGGGATTGGAAGCCAGATATTTCCCCCTTTAATTCCCCTGAAATTACACTGCAAAAAGGTCATTCTGAAAAAACAGTTAAAAGAATTGCACCCAGCTTGGGGCAAAAGAAAAAAAAATTAAGGGTATTAAAAAAACCAGCTTGTAAATTTGAATTGTGAAAATAGAGAAAAAACAATTCCATTGTTTTTCAAATGAAAAGCAAAAACAGTAACAAAAAAGTGAGAACAAACAAAACCACAGAAAAACTCTTTTACTAAGATAAACCTGAAGGACCTCCTGCATCCTATTGCATCGGAGGGCCCATATTTTGAGTCAAGGGATTTTGTAGCTTTCTTTTTCCTACCAGGAGATTTGTTTGATTCTGCCTGATAAAATATACTGACAAGATTTTGCAGTAGTTCTTCAATAGTTTTTTGAAATTTTTCAATAAGCATGATTGTTTGTTGTTCTAATTTATCTAATATTTTTAACCAAAGCTTCGATTTTTTGATTCATGGTTTCCTCCACTTCGATCACAGATATGTTTGATTTGACAACGTTTGAATAACTTGAATTTGAAGATTGTTGAAAGAGGCGTCTGGCTTCTCCGGCTCTTAGATGATTGCGTCATTTGAATTCTAAAATCTGTCGTTCCCTGATGTAGTGGGAGCAAGATTTCGCTGTCGCTGAGAGTGGACCCTGACAATTTACGCACTTTTCGGGACTCTTACATTGGCCCTCATGAGATTCACCTTATATGTGACAGATCTGCTTGATACATATTCTTGTTGGATGCATGAAGCTGTAACAATTCATGCATTGACGAGGTTTGAATTTTTTGGTTTGTAAACCAAATTTTAACTGATTCAGGTAAAGTGCTGCCAAGTATTGCGACGAGGACATGGGAGGATTCACGGGTTGAGTTGGATTTTGTAAATCTTCTCATCTCAACCATTTCTTCATCATTATTGTGAGTTATTTCGTCAGCTAGTTCTTCGAGCGAAGTTTGCACTGGTATATCAAATAATAGGAATCTTTCAGTAACATTTTCCCAAATAACACCGGTAGAAACGGGGATGTCCAGTATTTTATCTAGGTTTAAGATTTGGGCTGCGCAAAAGGGATCCGTTGTTGTAAATATTATTTTTCCTTGCCAAGTGAATTTTAGGTTTGAAATATTACTATGACTATTTACTTGCTGTTTAATGTAAACTTGTGTGAGAAAAGGATTCATTCTAGGGATTTTGGATGCAGGATCTTTATTGGAAACAGTTATATTGATCGATTCATATTGTGTTTGGCCTATGCGAATGATAAGTTCATTGGTGGGTTTACCACTCCTGAAATAGTTCGTATTCGCTGACTGTTACATTTTGAATTTTGATAGTTCCTAAATTATTGAAGATTCATTTTCGGCGTTAGAGGCGGAAACGACAACAGTTGAATTACTCAGTTTTAAAGATTTATTTTGCAGCTCTTGAATAAATAAATGTAAGCACTAGAAATAAAGGCAAAAAATCCTACCAAATGTCCAGAAGTTAACTACAGAAAAAAAATTATAAACTAAATATTTGAAGCCCTTCTATAGAGCACCTATAACAAAAACTGCACCAACACCTACCACTACTTGACGTTCGACCATGAAACCTCAATCCCTAGTCATTCTAGTGCCTGGAATTGTAAATGAAGCCGAAGTAATCTATTTGTTTAATTCGTTTCATTTCAAAAATAAATAGCAGAATCCATTAAAATATTAATATCTTTTTAAAATCTAGAATGTTTGCCTTATCTATTTAATCTTACTCAAATTCTGGTATCATGTAATTATTAAATTTTCTTTAAATGAGTATTAACATTTTCTTAAATAGTGGCTCACTTTATATCCTAAATTCGTTAACATGTACAGTAATTCAATCAAAGGTATTAGAACATTATCAGTTAATATATATTATTTTAATGTAAAGGACTTTTATAAGTAAACGAACAAGATCAGCCTTCAAAAATTTTTGTTGAATTTTTTAGGTTCAAATCTTTCTTCGAATCCAGCAACTGTTCTTGCTGAAATCAAAACTGCTAGATTTTTTTTTGTATCAAGGCAAGGTTGCAGTTTCAACAACGAATATTGCATTGGCGCTGTTTTTGTTATCAGATCCTGGTTCATTAGATGTGATTCTGACACGATAAGCGGATACGTCCGTATAAATATTCTACTTTTCTGTAGACTCCGAATGGATCAACGTATCCTTAGCTACTAAAAACTAGTACCTTTGATGTCTCCCTTTTCTAAGCGAATTTCTTCGCGATGGTTCCATTTTCATCGTTCAGAGGAAATCCGAATTCATAAGGGCTCGGAATCTCATTTTCGTCTCGGACGCTATAGAATTTAGATGGTACTCCATTTTTCTCAATTCGTGATGGATAAATCGGATTTAACTGGCGTCCAACTAGAACGAGAATTTTGGCACCTTTCAGCTGGTTAGAAAATTGTTCTGAAATGAGAAATTTTACTAGGAGTTTATTATAAATGAAATGTATAGATTAATGATAACTCGTTTACTGTATGCATGTTTGAGGCAAACAATCGGGACTTTTCCATACAAGAAAAAAAAATATTTGTGACAATTAAATGAAAAAAGTTTAATAAAATTAAATAATCCTTTTTCATTTTGTAAAAGTATAACAAAATTAAACGAATAATTAAGAGAACTTAAATACTTTCCATAATCCAGTCAAACACACTCGTGCAGCCCAAAACATTAATTTCCCAGGCAGGACACTGAATGGGAATTTAAAACGAAGGTTTCGTTTGGAAGCTCTCGAGCTCATTTAAATCACAACGGAAGAATTCAAAAACTACACTTCTGAAAGGCTTTTAAATTGTCACCTAATGTTATATGATTAAACAGTAATAGCAGTCTATATTTTCTGATACTGATAACTATTTTGGAGTACAATAATCATAGTTCTGTTTAAGATTCGAGATCTTTAAATCTACTGGAAAGCAAATTGAGGAATGTAAAACTGGGTTTGAAAAATTCCCATTGATAATCGATGCTCAACTAGATATTTCATAGTAAAAGGTTTCAAAATTAAAGTTTTTAAATATAGTTTTAGAATTTTCATGTATATTACTTCATGCAGTATAATATTTGAAATATCCAACTTTAGCTCTTTTTTTTTAGCATTTGCATACAAAAGAAGTTTATACAAATAAAAAAAATTAGTGCTTCCTAATATTTCAATAATAGCACTGGCTACAAAAAACTGTTTTAAAGAATACAAGGAAGACAGAAAACTCAGACTTACTTTAAGGGAATTTTTTTTGTAATAATTTTATGTCGGTAGAATTTAAAGTAAATGCCAGAAAATTCAATTTATATGAAATTTTTTCTAATATTTTACATCAAATTTAGAAACATGAAGGATTAAGTTGTATTTTCAAGGCTTTGTCTGTAATTTTTATACCAAAAGAAAGTTTAAATATCTTAGTAAGCATTTTTCTCAGAAATTACAAGAATGAATTTGTCTGTGCATTTTTAATTGTAGTGGATGAAAGCAATGAAAAAAGTATTTATGTAGAGAAACTGAAAGAAATTTTTGACATTCAAATAATAATTTCTAAAAATATTGCTTAAAAATTTGACAGAAAGTTGCTGTGAACTGTCAATTTTGCTCTGAATTCTCAGATATCGAGGCTGCCATATGGGCCGCCACCCTTGTCCTCGTATTTCTGCACTATTACTGTGAAGGATGTAAAAAAATGCAATATAATTTGCTGTAATTTCCAGCTGTATAAAAATTTTCAATAATGAAATGTAGTACAACTAAGTGTAAACAAAAGATGCTCTATTATCAACTAATCCGAAGCGATGGACTTAAAGCAGCTATGCTGGAATTCGAAAATGATTATTAAAAGAACTCAAATTCGTGACCAAAAATATAACTAACGATATTGTGTTTTCACGAACGGCAAAATTTTTAAAGCTTTTAACATGCATAGATGTTTTAAAGAATATGACGCCTCAATTCAGCGATAGATTTCCGACAAGGCAGCAAGCTAAATCCGCTGAGTTGAAGGGAGGGGGAGGCGTGATCATGATTATTATTAAATTGTTATTAGCCTATTGGGCAAATCAATAAATTTTTAAACCAAATTCCATGCATAGTAAAAATATTAAGAGAGGAGAGGCAGGGAGAATGACACATTGCGAGGTAATGCCACTGTGTTATGTAAGCAGTAAACTAGAATCGATACTTTCGCACTCTAAGGAGTAGCCAGTAAAACTGTCGAAGTAGCGTCAAAGCTCTGGTTAGTGAAGTGTATTTGTTATTCATGAAATAGAAGACCACGTGCTCCTTTGTAGCCATGATTAGTAAGTACTCTCATTCAATATTTATTCATATTCCTTTGTCATAATCTTATGAATGAGCGTCTTCTTATTTTTGGGAGTTAAGAGTCATCCTTCATATTCATTGCCGAGGTAATGGCGCCATCAAATGTGGGATTTGATGTAAATTTGTTTAAAATTTTCCCAGGAATAAATTTATTGATCTTAAACCAATCGAATCTAGTAGAAACTAATAAATCTATTGATCTCAAATGTTTTTTATTTACCTTTACAGATGCCTTGCATAAGTAAAAGGACTACTGAAGAAGTAAAATAGACTCCTGATGAAGTTAAAGAAATCCAAAGGAATAAGGAAAAGTACGTTCTCATGGTGTAATAATCCTTAGGTAGTTTCAGAGATTTATTGAAAAATAGTAATGTTTCAAACCCTAGAATAGGTGAACTTCAATTTTTACTCAAGACCACGAAAAAATGATTACTGACAGGCTTCTCGTATTAACCAAGATTTTCTATTGCATAATTATAACATATTTGAGATTTTTAACCCATAAACTGGCATAAAAATTAAAAAGCAAGCATAATTTTAAGTATAAGTGGATCCATGCAGATTGTAGCGAATTTGATTCTGCAGAAATTGTAAATGTAACCTTTGACAAAAAAATAAAAATGACTGATAAGTATTAAAAATTGCAATGTATCCATAATATACAGTTGGCAAATTTAAGCAACCTGGAAAGCATTTAGTTTCCGGTCATATTTACAAAAATCAATTGAGTTATGAAATAATATAAATTTAAATTGAATGTTATTCATTACAAACAATTTTATTTGAAGTGCGCTGTTTATAGCTTGCAAGAGATTAGCATCATGTCGTCATAAGTACAGCGGGATAACAAAATACTAGGTCTATTATGTAAAACTTCTGAAAATTCATTTAAAAATTATTTTCAAAACGATTTAAACTTTGTTAACATATTTGAACTATAAAACCCCCTTATTTATATATCTTATATATTATAAATATAGTTTTCCTGTTAATGGTAAGTTTTCTCCATTCTTCCCTAATATTTAAATTAGTTGGTTAGGTTCATATTTAAATCATAGTGCAACGAGCATCTGTTTTGGCAAGGGTGTAACGCTCAAGGAGTACCTGGCTCCTATACACCAAAAATCTTAAAAGAAATTACCTAATGCATAGGATTTTAAACTGAAAGAATGTTTTGTTTAAATAGGAGAGTGTGTAACAGAAAAACATTATATTAAAGAAATAAAAATGAATTTAAGGTACTAGTAAAATAAGCATTTAAACTAAAATAAATTTTCAGTGAGATAATAGGTTAAAAATATGTCGAAATGTGGAACTATAATACATTGACCTATACATCAGAAGGGTGCTTATTAGTAAGTACTGCCTAGTGTAAAATACTTAAATCCGCCACTGTCAAATATAAACGGACAAAAAAAATAATTAAAGAGATGAAATATATAATCTATTCTAAAAGTTAAAGTTAGTGTAATATCTTTTTCTTATTAAATAAATATCTTGAATTTACTAAACTTGTTTTTGACAAAATGCTAATGTTTTAGAATTTGATTAATATTCCTGCTATAAGAAATCTCAATGAGCAAAGTTTTCACTTTGGATTAATTATATTTTTATCCTTTAAATTTGACTAGTTTCTCATTTGTAAATGCAGAATTTTGTAATCCGATTTTTATTCATTTCCTTGCATGTTACAGTTCTAACATTTTGCATATTTATGTGTTATTGTTGACAATACACTGTTTTAATATTTTCAATTAATCGACTAATTTTTATTAATAATTTATTTCTACATCATTGGTACCAGCTGTTAGTTTTGAAAAAACATTCTGTTATTATTCTCTATTATTTTCTGTAAAGAGGAATAAAATAAAAAATTCCACATTTTAGTATATTAATAATTGTATATTTTAAAATATTTTTATTAAATATATTGCGTTTTGTTTCTTTCAGATAAGCGTTCCTCCTAAGGACTCATGTTTGAGTTAGTAAAAATGTATGAATCACGTAGCGCTGATGCATCTTTTCTCTTCCCAAAATGTTGGGTTTACTGTCAACAATTAATCTTGGTAATCTCACTATTAGGTGTCTAAATGATTCTTCCTCGTGTTACGTAATCACTAGCTTTTTTTTTTAGTGTCTGCTCTCTGAAGAAAAACGATTTGTTTATGTCTTTTTTTTTTAAAAAAAAAAACATCCTTTTGCTATTAAAGTTTGAATAACTTTTTTTTTTGAATTTTTAAAGGCATTAAGAAGTTTAAATTTCCCAGTTTACTACTGCCTGTCCATAAGGAGATCTCTGGCCGACAGTCGTCTATGTTTACGGCGGGCGTTATAGAAACAGGTATCGATAGGGAGGATCCATTTCGAATGGGTGGAAAAATGAAGCGATAAAAAAACTATTGCTCATTCGTCTTCTCGCTTTTACCGCAGTTGCTCGTATCTTTATATTTGCTTAGCTTACTTCTTTTATATTTTATTAATATTTTCTTTGGTTAATATTAAATGCTTTTCATTATTTAATAATTTTTGTCTCTTGAATTTTGAGATCCTTTAAAATGCCTTTTCGATTTAAGAATGGAGAGACTTTAAAATCACAAGCACGTAAAATTGTGCATAATGTTATAGAATTTTGCTCCGAAGAAGCCGCAGCAAAATCTTTGAAAGTTCCTCTTTCACAAGCTATGAAAAAAGTAGTTCAAGCGACTGGAGTGTCGAATTTTACCATCAGAAAAGTAAAAAATGAAGTTTCGACTCTGGGCGAAGCAGAAGTTTTCAGGACTCCTGGAAAGCATCGTAAAAGACCTATTCATCGAAATTGTGAAACAGATGACTTCGACAGATGTGTAATTCGTCAAACAATTCAGGATTTTTACGTGCAACAAAAGAAAGTTCCTTCTTTAAGAAAATTACTTCCCTTATTGAGAGAGAAGTTAAATTTTCATTGGAATAAGGAAACGTTGAGAAAGGTGTTGCATTCCATGAATTTTCGCTGGAAGAAATGCGCGAATAAAAGGAAACTTCTCATTGAAAGACCCGATATTGTGTTTTGGAGGAATGGCTATTTGCGAAATATGAGGGAATACAGAAAAAGTAAGCGCCAGATAATTTTTATTGATGAAACGTGGGTCGACAGCAACTTGACATTTAGAAAATGCTGGCAAAACGATACAATTTCAGGAAACGAAATAAATGTTAATTCAAAAAAATAGATTGATTGTCGTGCATGCTGGTTCGTCCACGGGATTTATTCCAGGCGCTCAATTAGTTTACAAAGCGTCAACAAAAAGCGGTGATTATCATGGCCAAATGAATTACGAAAACTTTGAGAAATGGGTGTTAGAAAAACTGATTCTCAATTTGCAACCAAAAAGTGTCGTGTGCATGGACAATGCTCCATATCACACAAAAGTTGCAAATCCGACACCTACTAAATATAGCACAAAGAAACAGATGACCGACTGGCTGAATAATAATGGAATAGCCTGCGATATGAAAATGCGGAAAGCAGAACTATGTTCGCTAATCGATAGCAATCGCTCTAAAGAAATCGTTTATAAAATTGATAATATAATAAAAGAAAATGGGCATTATGTTTTGCGACCCCCCCCCGTCCCCAATTGTGATCTAAATGCAATTGAATACGTTTGGATTTCTGTTAAAAGACTCATCAAAGAAAGAAATGTGACTGGAGATTTAAGTTTGGAAAACTTGCAAAATCTTTTGTGTAAAGCTATGGGCAAAGTGACTTCCAAGGAATGAGAGGCACATTGCCGGCATGTAGAAAAAATTGAAAATTCGTATTGGGAAAAAGATGGGGTTTTAGAAGAACTAGTAGATGAACTAGTAATTCAGATTGGAAGTACTGAATCGGATTCCCATTCAGAAGAAACGAAATCTTCTGACAGTGATTTAGAATTCTTTTAATTGAAAGTACACAACTGTCACTCGATCTCTGCTAATTTTGCACTCATTTAATAATAATTAATGTGTTTTATAAATAAAAAGTGAATTTTAAAATTGCTTTTTTCGCTTCATTTCAATTAGTTTAATCATAAGTTATAGAAGATATAGAATTTTATTTAGTTTATTTCCTGAAGCTACGAAATTTGATTCCTTTTTGTTATTTTCTATTTTTTCATTAATGTGTTCTTGTTTTCTGTTATTCAATATGTCGATAATCAAAAGTTTCAGATTAACATACTTTTGATTATCCTTATTTTTTCAAGTTTCGTTAAAATAAAAATCTTTGAAAATTTTATTTATCTTATAGCTTTTATTTATCTTAATTTTGTTTATATAAAAGTTGGTTATTTAATTGCTGATTAATTTATTGATATGATTAATAATTTAAGTTGTAGAAAGTGAAAAGAAGAAACAATACATTCTAATATTTTCTTTAAAAAAATTTGTACCTTAATATACTTTTATAGCTTTTATTGGATCGAAAACTTTTATTTAATTTTATAAACTGAAATTTAATGAAATAATTATCCTAAATTAGAACGTAACTTTTTAACATAAATAAGATTACCTCTTGAATTGATCGATATATAGAACTAAAAAATAAAGAAATCCTTTTCAAGTTCATATTTTTTAAAACAATAAACAATTGAAACTTTAAAAGTAAATTATTCATCTGTCTGTATTAGAAAAAGTAAATTGATTACTGATTTTGAATTCTACATTTGAAAAGTAAGTTGAGTAAGATAACAGGAAGTAATGATTTGTTGAGAAAAAAAATACGCGAAGTCAGTTGGTTTTTATTTATAGATAAGGGAAAGTTTAAAAAAGAAAGAAAATAATTGCTTTTATGCAACTGATTATACTCATTAAAAATATTCTTCCAAACGGACGTGAATATCATTTTCGTTTTTATTTGACGATGTTTCATTTTTTTAATGTTGCTATCGATTGTGTTCCGATATAAAGTTTTTTTTGTTGTTCTTTAAGATAAAAATTCTTTTTTATATATAAATGCAGCATTAAGAGCTCTTAGTGTGTTTATTTTAATATTAAAAGGCGTGGAATTAATCTATTCATTATTTCTTTGTTCAACTTTTTTGTATTTTGTTTTGGCAACTGTAATAATTTGTATCGTATCGTATTGTTTGTATCGTTATCGTTTTGTTGTGTGTATATTCGAATTCCTTCTAAGTAGCTTTGCTTTTCGTAGTAATAAAGTGATGAAGGGATATTAATACGGTGTATTTTTGTCGTATCTAACATAATGGTGACCCGAACGTGATTTGAACACGGAACTTTCTGAAACGTAAGGTAAGAAAGTTTAATTTGTTTTAGAAGTTGCTAGTTTGTTTCGAAATGGATACCCCTGTTAAAAAACGTACACCACTTCGGGCTTCATTTACTAAGTATTATAAGGCTTTGATGTCTCTTCTTGATACGCAAAATGCAGATTTTAAACTTATAATAATTAACTTATAATAATTTTAAACTTATAATAATTTAAAAGTTATTGATGATGAAATTCTGCAATTGCTTTTAGAAGAAGATAGCGAAACTATTGTACAGAATATGAAGCAATTGAAAATAATAATGCAATATTTGATAATGCAAATATTAGTGTTAAGCATTTTTCTGAAAAATTGATCGCTCAACAAAGTTCCGTTTCGTTAAATGCGGAATGTACGAAACTGAAACTTCCGAAAATTGAACTTATGAAATTCAGAGAAGTGAAAGATTGGCTTTCGTTTTGGAGCCAGTTTGGCAGAATACATGAAGATAAACAATTGGAGCCTGTTGATAAATTTTAATATTTGATTCAATGTATGTCTCCTGGTACTAGAGCCAAAGAAATAGTTGATAGCTATCCTACCACTGCTGATAATTATTTGAAAGCTGTAGAAAGTTTAAAATATAGATTTGGAAAAGAGGAATTGCTTATAGAATTTTATGCACGGGAGCTTTTAAGTTTGGTAGTAAAAAATGCCATTAGTGTAAAATCGAAAGTTGATATTGTAAAATTGTATGATAAAGTCACATTTGCGTTCCTTAGAGTCTATTGGAATGGCATCCGATAAGTATGCGGCATTGTTATTTCCTTTGATTGAGTCTTGCATACCAGAAAATGAGCTACATGTATGGTTGAGAAACCCTTTACTAAATGAAGATAAATCATACAACAATAGACTTTCTCAGCTACTTCTGTTTTTGAAAGCTAAAGTGGAAGGTGAAGAGCGCATTTCTCTTGCTAAAGCTGGAATTAAACAGTCTGAATCGATTACAAGAAAGAAAGTAAGAGATTGTGAATACTCGATACCTACTGCTAATGATCTTGTGTCTGGTGCAAATGAATTTAAGAAAGCAGTATGCTTATTCTGTGATAAATCCCATCAAAGCAAGGACTGTTATAAAGCACAGAAAATGCCTCTGACTGAAAGAAATGAAACCGTGAAAAATAAGAAAGGTTGTTTTTGCTGTTTAAAGATTGGCCATAGATCAAAATTTTGTAGAACTAATGTACGTTGCTAATGTTGCAGCATGAAACATTCAATCATTTTGTGCCCGGATGTAAAAAAAACTTCAAAAGAGAGTCTCCTGGCTCAAACGGATAAGTAAGCAGCTCGTTATCTTACACCTGCGATTCAGGCGAAGTTCTACTTCAGTCATTGTTAGTAGAGATTGAAGGTAGTAGCTGTCGGAGAACTGTGCGAGCTCTTATAGATACTGGATCCCAGTGCTCCTATATACTGAAAAGCACGTCAAGTGAATTGAGGTTGAGATCTAGTTTGACTCAGAGTATGACTTACGTCGTCTTTGGAGGTGCAACAACATGTGTAGAACACAAACGTTATATAATAAAGGTTCGAAATTTAAATTCAAATTTTTCCTGTGAAATTCAAGTGCTGGATCAACCGATCATTTGTGGAACAATGCCTCGTCTTTCAAGGGGACATTGGATGAAAGAATTGCATGAAAAGGGTCGTCCCACATGTGGGTCCGAACAAGCCAGTCATTAAATTATTGATAGGTGCAGATTTCGCAGGAAACATTTACTCTGGAAGAATTGAAAAGCTAATTTCTGGATTAGTAGCCAATGAAACTACCCTCGGAGGGATTCTGATGGGGGAAAACTCATTCTTATGCTTAAAGCAAGTCAACCAATGCTATTGTTTCGTCTCTTTTAAATATCAACAGTATAACCGATTTGTGGAGATTGGAAGCAATAGGAATATCGAATTCATGTGAAGATAAGACAAGCGCTGAGATAGAGACTGTGCTGGACTCTATCTGACTGTGCTGGAACATTTTGAAGAAACAGTACATAGAAATCAGGAGGGAAGATATGAGATAAGTCTACCTTGGATTCGAGATCGCAAAGAAATTTTTGACAATAAAGATGATGTTACAAACAGGTTGAAATCCACAACAACTAAGTTGAATACTTCTGGAAAATTCAAAGATTATAATGCAGTTTTTGAAAAATGGATAAATGATGGTGTAATAGAAGAACTATCTGCATCTAAATCGAATTCAAATTGTCACTATCTTCCTCACAGAGGTGTGTTCAAAGAGAATTCTACAACTGCTGTGAGGCCAGTATTTGGTGCCTCTTTTCGGACAAGAGGGCGCCCTTCTCTCAATGATTGTTTAGCCAAAGAACCTAACTTTCTGGAATTGATACCTTCTGTTTTTCTCAAGTTCAGAGAAAAAAGATTTGGAGTAATTGCAGATGTTAAAGCTGCTTTTCTTCAAATTTCTGTGTGAGAAGAAAACTGAGACTGCTTATGTTTCCTTTGGTGGCAACAAAAAGAAGTGAAGATATTTCGACATTGTCGTGTTGTGTTTGGAGTTAATTGCAGTCCATTTCTTCTTGCTGCTGTCATGGATTTTTATTTGAGACATTGCAATGAAGGCAAAGAAATTGTCGATAAACTGAGATTGTCATTTTATGTCGATAATTGTGTGACATCCGTCGATTCTGAAGAAGAGCTGTACGCCTTTATTCAAAAGGCAACGACTATCATGGCTGAAGCTTTGATTTGAGATGTTGGGAACACTCACATTTTAATCAGATCCCTCAAGAATCAGAACCGACAAAAGTTTTAGGACTTCTGTGGGACAAAGTCGAAGATGCATTGTTTTGCGATATGAAGAGTATAAATTTAGGTGATCTTCCTGTAACTAGAAGAAATGTTCTATCGGTAGCACAAAGAGTATTTGATCCAATTGGGTTTAGCTGTCCTTTCACGCTGCTCCCAAAGTTATTACTGCAGAAGAGCTGGAAGACTAAATTAACTTGGGATACTGAATTACCAGGAAGAAAAGAAAGAATTCTTGAAGTGGATGAGAGATCTGCCTTTGCTGTCAACATTACGCATACACAGAATGGCAACATTGGGCGGAGCACATTTATATACACTTCACATTTTTTGCGATGCTTCAATGTCTTCATATGCTACTGCTATTTTTCTGAGATCTTCAAATGAAGCTGAAACCGAAATACAACTTCTTCAGGCCAAATCAAGGGTGTCTCCTTTGCATAAAATAACAATTCCAAGACTGGAACTACTTGCCTGCCTTATAGGAGCTAGGCTAACTTCATTTGTGAAGAGGAATTTAGGAATCAAGATTGATAAAGAATAATATTGGACTGATTCCTCAACTGCCTTATACTGAACTCAGCATGATGAACCATGGAATATTTTCGTAAAAAAACGTGTGGAAGAAATTAGAAAACTTTCCGATGTGAACGATAGGAGACATGTCCCTGGAATAAGCAATCCAGTAGATCTACCTTCAAGAGGGTGCTCTATCAAGAAGTTGATTAAATCTCGATGGGGGGAGGGCCCTGAATGGCCCAGAAAAGATGTGGAAGAATAGCCACCGTCTCAGCCATCATTTAATGAAGATATTCTCATGGAAAAGGAAATTACAGCTGTAGCCTAGTCGATGGAACATCTGATGCATGGCTTTTGTCTTACTTTTAAAGCTATAAGAAAATTGTAAGAATGGTTGCGTGGATAAAAAGATTTCTTCACAATATTTCAAGACCAAAGCCAGAGCGACTTAAGAGAGAACTAACAGTTAAAGAAATGGATAAAGCTGAAAGGAAAATAATCAGCACTGTGCAAACTGAATCATTTGCTGAAGATTATTTAAAACATCTGAATATTTCTTTCTTCAAAGATGTGTCCGGATTGCTTTGAGTTAAGACAAAATTCACTGAAAGAGATGAACGATTTTAAAACTCCTATTTTGCTACCAAGCCAACACAAATTGGTGAGACTGCTAATTCATGAACAGTATGTGACAAATTTACATTGTGGATCAAACAGTTTGCTATTGCACTTGCGAGAGAAGTACTGGATAATTAATGCAAAGAAAACAGTACGCAAAATGATCTCGCAGTGTGTACGATCTCGAAGGCATGAAGCAAAGTCTTTGTCAACGCTTCCTGCTCCGTTGCCAGAGGACAGAGTTCGAGATGCTTCTGTGTTTGAGATCGTCGGTGTGGATCTTGCTGAACCCCTCAGGCTTCGCGGTGGAGAAAAGAGTTGGATTGTGTTATACACCTGTGCAGTATTCCGGGCTGTGCACCCTGAACTGATCCAATCCCTATCTACAGAAGCTTTTTGCTAAGTTTCCGAAGATTCATTGCTCGCCGTGGACATCCAAAAATTGTGTACAGTGATAACGGCACTAATTTTGTTGGTTCTTGTAAATTGCATAAAACCTTCGATGCTAACCTGATTCAAAGAGAGGCCTCTGTAAAAGGCATAGACTGGAAATTTAATACCCCTTCCGCACCTTGGTGGGGCGGATTTTGGGAACGCTTAGTGCAAGTTGTCAAGAAGCTTCTAAGACGTGTCCTGGGCAATGCTTGCCTTTCTTATGAAGAATTGATTACTTTACTTTGTGATAGTGAATCAGTGATAAATTCACGTCCTTTAAACTATATTTCCGAAGACTCGGCTGATCTGCGTTCTATAACTCCAGCTATGTATCTACAAGACATTCAGATGGTGGGAGTCCCTGATTTGGACTACCTTGATAAAATCAGTCTCTCAAAAAGATTGCGATACCTACAAAAACTGAGAGGAGACTTAAGAAAAAGATTTAGATCAGAGTATCTTGGTCAACTCATTTTAAACAAGTCTAATAAAAACTGCCGGTCTTTGAAAATCGGGAAAATAGTCTTAATTGAAAAGGAGGACATCAAAAGAACTTTTTGGCCGATGGGACATATTATTTCTACTTTTCCTGGAAAAGACGGTAATATCCGAGTGGCAAAAGTCAAAACAAGTACTGGTGAGTTTCTCCGACCTGTCCAGCGATTGATCCCACTCGAGGTCAAATCTTAAGCTGGGAGAGTGGAAGAAGTCGAATCTGGGAGTACTGGTACGGATTACATTGGTAAATAATGTCTCTAGGTAAACTCTAATTAACCTGAAATTGCTCTACAGATGGAACTGCAGAAACTAGCTACCACAAAAAGTGGTAAAGCGAGGAAACTTCCTTCTAGACTTAAAGATTATGAACTTTAAATTTGTTTAATATTTGATAGAGCCTATTTGTCAAAGGTGGGAGTATGTGGAATTAATCTATTCATTATTTCTTTGTTCAATTTTTCTGTATTTTGTTTTGGCAACTGTAATAATTTGTATCGTATCGTATTGTTTGAATCGTTATCGTTTTGTTGTGTGTTTATTCGAATTGCTTCTAAGTAGCTTTGCTTTTCGTAGTAATAAAGTGATGAAGGGACTTAATGTGGTGTATTTTTGTCGTATCTAACAAAAAGATTTATATATTAAACGATTCTTTTTATTTTCTTAGTGTTTAGTCTGTATGGATATTTAATCTAAACCTACTCAAAATAAGGTCTGGTCAGGGAAGAAGAAAAAAAGAATAAAGGAGAAAAAGGGTTTGTAGAAAGAAAAGTAATGAAGAAAAAAAAAAGGTTTGCAGAAAGAAAAAAAAAAGAAAAGAAGGGTGTGTATCACCATTATTTCCTCTGTGCGCAGCTTTTTCTAAGCTGTTTTTAAACTTTTGCTTCTCTTGAAAACCAATTGTGTCTTTGTTTAGTGTGTTTACATTTATGAAAATTTGAATCTCCTTATTTCATAAAAACGTAGAATTTTAGACCTTTCTCTCCATTTCCCCCATTTAAGTAAAATATCAATTCCTTGACAATAATTGCACGGATAGAAGGAAAAAGATAATTAGTACAATGAACAGAACATCTGAAGAAAATAATACTTAATAATACTATAAATGAATTATAAAACTATCAAAATTTGTTTGGTTTAAAAATATTTTGGTGAAAAACCTGTTATGAGACACAGCTACATAAAATAGTATTTGAAAGTTTTAGCGAACATTAATACTGGCGAACCGACTGGTCGCCAAAGGCGGCTAGTTGTAGATAAAAAGATGAGAAAAATCATTGTTTTAAGTTTTTGTTCTTAGTGTTAAATAATAATTACGAGAAACTGTATTTATAGTTTTAAAAGTAAAAAGAATTACTTTGAAATTAAAAATACCGATTCTATTATGCTGTATGAAAATATTTGGAGATTAGAACGATTTAATTTCTTTTCTGGAATTGAATGAATGTATACAATTGTTAAGAAATAATTCTATTAAAATTTTTATTGCGAAATATTATTCAATTATATAATGGCTTGAAGAAAAAATTATATTATTGGTAGCGCATTACATTTTTTAAAGATAAAATAAAGAAAAATAGACATTTATTCAGTCATGTGTTCTCGCCTTCCTGTTATTTTAATAGCTTTCCTTCTTAGATAGGATTACAAGAATCTAAAAATTTATGCACGTTAATATGAGTTAGAAAGATTAAAATATTTAACGACATCTCTTCTGCTCAGGTGCACTGATCGCGATAGTAAAACGGCAACAGATATGTACTTTCAAACGACATTGATGGGCTTTGAATAGAAAGGTATAGGACAATAGGAAAGAAGAATTTTTAACACCGGAAAGATAAGATGAATGCAGGAATTTATGGATCCTTTATTGTTACACAGCTCATGACGGCAGATATACATTGAAAAGAAAGCTCACTTATCATTCTATTATTTGAATTGACAATTCCTGAGAAAAAGTTTTCTTTCAAATAATTAAATTTCTTTTTTCAAGTCGGGGGAAATACATAAAAGGTTATCTGGAATACAAAAAAAAAAAAAAAAAAAAAAAAAAAAAAAAAAACCACCTTTTACAATGCTTTTATTAGAATAATGTAAAGCTATGTTGGGCTTTTTTTAGTTCATTTCCGAAACATCTGACACGCGGTTGAGGAAACACTTGAATTATTTTCAAATTTAGAACACTTTTACACATAAATGCGGAATTAATTGTGTTGTAGAAAGCTTGTAAATATTGAAAATAAGTTACAAAATAAGTTTGATTTTTAAAAAACTAAAAACTGATAAAATGGTAATTGTTAATTTTGAGTTTCGGAAAATAGTATATATATCAAAAATAAATAAATTTATTTATTTATTTAAAAAAAAATTTTGAGAGATTTTAAGCATATTTAACAATGGATATTTTACTTTGTAACAGAATAAAAGCAACCTTTTATAAAAATTATGAAATAATTACGATTATTATGTTATTATTTTAATGTTGAATTGGATAGATTACTTCGCGTTTGCTGCGGAGAATTTGATCTTAAGTAGTAAATTTAAAACAAATAAAATGAAAATTAATTTTTTGTCATGCTGGATTCTAATTAATTTTTTTTTCTTCTTGTGCAGTCGTTAGACATATAAATAATTATTCAGTTTTTCTATTTGATTTACTCTGTTCTTTCTGTACTAATCAGATAGGAATTTCTGTATTATTCTAACAGGAATAATAAATATTTTCAAAATTCCATGTACGCAAATAATTTTCAGCCCAGTGAATTATTTTTCGAATTTGCTTTCGAAAATTAAAGGCAATATGTCAATACTGTCAATTAGGCACTAAACGCGCCAACGTAAGAAACTTGAATGAATTTCTACCTCTGCGAAATGGACTCTTCCTGCAGTAACCTGTTTTTATAACTCCCGCCATAAACATAGACTACTGTCGGCCAGAGATCTCCTTATGGACAAACAGTATTTAAACTGCACTAAAAGAGAAATCAAATCAAATACCGGGAACTCGAATGGCTATTGTATTTTAAAAGAAAAGAATACATAAAATGAAATTACTTTTGAACTTCACATGCAGACATTCAGGTACTTGCTGATTTTTATTAATCATGTGTTACAAATATGATATCAATTAAGCTAGATGCGTAAATGCCATCTTAATTAAATGCTTAATATTATATTTCATTACTTAACTTCCTTTACTTAGATTCATTAAAAATGGTTCTTAGAACTAAAAAGTTCAATTACATGAAAGCTTCAGAATATCTTAATACAAAAATTTCGCTAGAAGCATTTTGCAGATAAAACCGATTAAGTATTGTTGTATGTTATAAAAATAAAAATTTTGTGGACAGAAAAAAAAATGAAAACAGAGATCTTAGATGCTCTGAATGAATTCCCGTCGTTATCCTCAATGATAAATTGGAAAGTAAATCTAATATAAGGAGAAGAATGATTAGTCTTTTAGAGGTAAAATATATAAAGCGTAGCCATGCACTTCTACATTTAAGCAGTAAAATTTCTAAAATCGTGTGACTTCATTCGAATGGGTACAGTTTCGCAAAAATTCAGTTACATATTCTTGAAGTTTAAGTTTTTTTTTCTTACTTTTCTTTTCGCAAATAGCGCATATGTCAATTATTCTGCGTTATTAGTTCGTTTTTAAATAGCCGTATTATTACTGCACAATTCCTATAACCTGAATTCAATATACGACTGCTTCTGCAGTAGTATTTACTGAACATAAAAACGAAATACAAGTATATTGTTAAATTTGTCTAATTTTTTTACATTCTTAGTCCCAAAGGATTGTTAATACAAATGACAAAAGTTTCAAATGTCGCATATGCATAGTGAACTAATTTCATTACATCTGTTTTCCACTACTTTTCATTTGATACTATTTAACAGATGGTATTCGTTTGAAAATGCAAGTCATATCCAGACATGAAAATAACCTTGCAGATATCTTCCTACTTACAAAAAGATGGCAAAGGTTTGAAATCTGACATTAGGATGAGATTTATTATAATGATAGTATACATTTAGAATGTTCATTCATGAAAATATTAAAACGTAATGGCCAGTCAACTACGAGAAAATCGTTCTCAAACTTTTGGTAAAGCTTATACACTGAAGTGACAAAAGTCATGAGATGACTGTTATTATCGTGTCGGTCATCCTTTTGCCCAGCGAAGTGCAACAACTCGACGTGTCATGGAGTCCACAAGTCGTTGGAAGTCCTCTGCAGGAATATTGAGCCATGCTGTCTGTATAGACTTCCATAATTGTGAAAGTGTGGATGGTGCAGGAGTTTGGGCCCGAACGGACCTTTCGATGATGTCCCATAAATGCTCGATGGGATTCATATCGGGTGATCTAGGTGGCCAGATCATGCACTGGAATTGTCCGGAATGTTCTTCAAACCAATCGCGAACAGTTCTGGCTCGGTGACATGGCGCATTGTCATCCATAAAAATCCTATCGTTGTGTGGGTACGTGAAGTCCATAAACGGCTGCAAGTGATCTGCAAGCAGCTGAACATAACCATTTTGAGTCAATGATCGGTTCAGTTGCACCAGAGGACCGAATCCATACCATGTAAAAACAGCCCACACCATTATGCAGCCACCAACAGCTTGAACAGTGCCTTGCTGAAAGTTTGGGTCCATGGCTTCGTGGGGTCTGCGCCACACTCCAACTCTACCATCAGCTCGTGACAACTGAAATCGTGACTCATCTGACCACGCCACGGTTTTCCACTGGTCTAGGGACCAGTCGATATGTTCACGGGCCCAGGAGAGTCGCTGCAGGCGATGTCGTGCTGTCAGTAAAGGCACTCGAGTCGGTCTTCTGCTCTCATAGCCCAAGGAAGACAAATTTCGTCGCACAGTCCTATCGGACACGTCCCACATTGAATCCTGCAGTTATTTGACGAAGTGTTGCGTGTCTATTAACATTGACCATTCTACACAGACGCCGGCGGTCTCGGTCGTTAAGTGCAGGTGATCGCCCACTGCGCTGTCCATGATGGGATGGGATGCCTGAAATTTCATACTCTCGACACACTCTTGATACTGTGGATCACGGAATGTTAAATTCACTAACGATATCCGCAATGGAATGACCCAAGCGTCTAGCTCCAACTAACATTCCACGTTCAAAGTCTGTTAATTCTCATCGTGCCGCCATAAATCACGAAAAACCTGTTCACATGTATAACTTGTACACAAATGAAAGCTCTGGAAAACGAACTGCGCATTTATACTTTTTCGCTGCGATACTACTGCCATCTGTATATTTACATATTGCTATCCCATGACTTTTCTCTCTTCAGTGTATACTGTTATCCTGAATGCCGTCCGGATGGCCCTTATTGCGTGGTTGTCTAGGTAAGCGTCTCGTCTGCGGATGGTCAGGGTTCGAACTTGGCTGGAAATTTATTTTTTAATAATTTTTTTCATCTAAAAATTTACAAATACTTTTAATTAATGTTTTAAATTTTTTTTATCCAAAAATAAATATTTATTATTGAAATGCATAATAATAAAATTATAATTTAAAAAGAAAAACTTTTAAATACAAATGCATTTTTTAAAATATTTAATTTTAATTAACAATTTACAAATAATTTTAATTAATATGCTACTTATTTTTATACAAGGATAAAGGCTTATTCCTTTAATATTTATTAAATCATAATTTAATGTTTAAAGGAAAAATAATTAAAAACGTAACATTAATACAAATTTATATTTTCTTGAAAATTTAGCTTGCTTGCAACATTTTTTTAAAAAAAATATAAATATAGATACATTTTTTGAAAAATAATGATAATTTATTATTAGAATTAATAATTTATTATTATTAAAATCCAAGAATTTGAAAATTAATTGTTTGAAAATGATGGAAGCAAGTTAAATTATCTGTATCAACTAATATTACGTTTTTAATTATTTTTTCTTTAAACATTAAATTATAATTTTAGTATTAAAAGAATAAGCATTTATCCTTTGCATAAAAATAAACAGCATATTAATTAAAGCTATATGTAAATCGTTAATTAAATTTAAACATTTATTAATGCATTTGCATTTATATTTTGTTAAATTTTATAATTATGTATTTTGATAATAAATATTTATATTGGGATAAAAAATTAAAAACATATTAATTAAAAGTAATTGTAAATTTTTAATTGAATAAAAATCATTAAAAAAGAACATTTACAGTCAGATAACGAACGCTGCCCTTCCACAAATGAGACGGTTACCTAGAAAACCAGGTTATCGGGATCCTCCGTTCGGGAGTCAAGTTATCAGTACTATTTTCTCGAAATTGACTGGCCATTGCGTTTTAATCTTTTCATGAGTGAACATTTTAAATGTATACTATCATTAAACTAAATCTCCTTGTTAGATACCATTTTACTAAATCTCCTTGTCGTCCCTCTCATTAGATAAATTTCTTTGAAATACGTAGCTCTTTTGTCACATTTAGATGAACTCAGGTGGCACTCAAATTATTCTATTTCAGTTTCTTTCATTCTTTATATCAGATATTAATTTACCAGTAACTTTTTAAATATATTTTTTCATCAATAGATACATTTTGGTCTAGAGTAATGCCACAAAAGAAAATACTTTAGTTAATTAAAATAATTTTATTTTTGCTTTTAGCTGTTTGTTATCGAAATTACATTCTTTTTGTCGTCAGGAAAAGCGGTCATATTAAGAATATATTTTTAAATGCTGTTTGACTCCAATGAATTAAGTGGCTTTCACTGCTTTATTTTAGTACGTTACGATTAAATGTTTATCAGAATCACTTAGTGTTTTAAATTATAGGCATACATTTTAAGTAGCATTCTACAGAGTGGTACTCTTTAGTTTAAAAATATCTAGGTTGTAAAAATTAGTAAATTAATTTTTACCCCCACGTACTTTTTAAACGTTTTTATTATATAGGTTACATAATTTTTTATGAGTTGCTCATTGATTTACTCATTTAAATGGTAAAATAAAAATTGATGGAAATGCTATTCAGTTTCTTCATTTAAAATATAAAAATTAAAAGCAAACTAGTGACGAAACGTTCCCATTTCTTTTAGTTAAATGCGAGTGTATTCTCAACCATCAACATAATAGTTTGCAATGACGCTAATTGCAATTTAATGCACGCATTTAAAAACACACTTTTTGATCAGATAAATAGATAATATACAAACCATGACTTAAATCCTATTATGTAAATAAATATTGATAACATAAGATTATACTCATATTGATTAAAACTTAATGAATTGATAAATGAAGAGTCGGTTTCAGAATTCTCCACAATTGAACTCCAGCGGATAATAATTCAACAGACTGATTTTATTGTGTTGATACTATAATCATGAGGTAATACAATTGTTTCTTCATTGATGTAAAAATGGATTTCCAAGAAAAATTGATAGAACCCATCGGTCTCTAAGAATTAGAATTTATTAAGTTAGAGTTGTAACCAGAAGTTATAAACAATAAAGTAAATGTACTATCTTTAAATGTCTTTAGTCAACATTTTGAGTGAAATGCAACAAATACAATCCACAACGGTGTATGGATAAGAATATATTAAGAATGTAATAAAACTTTATATTCCAATATTATAAAAGAATTTTGCATCTTCATGTGAAAAAACAGTAGAGAAATGAAACAACGACAAGAATTACGTTAAAATATTATTCTATTTATTAAATATAAAATGTTCTCTCAGCAAATACAGATTAGATTTTCAAAGTTAACTTAGCAACAACAACATAGTGTAAAACAATAAAACATAAAAATAAGTAAGGTTTAAGTACATAAAGTGGAGTTAACATTGCAATGCAAATGAAGTACATAGCCTCATTAATAAAAAAATGTATATTTTTATGAAAACAATTTTATAACTTTTAAAGACAATAAAAAACACGATTCAACTGCAGCATTTCTCCAAACCAAGTTATAAAAGATTCTTTAAAAAAATAGAGCATTGAAATACAAATTAAATATTTACATCAGCTATTATGTAAAATGCTACAACACATGGAAAAATGCATATATCCTTCTGCTCCTACAAATTTCATATATAAACTCATCTATATCAGAAATGAACAAAACACAAAATTGGATGCTTTTCTGTAAAAAATATTTCATTTTCTAGAACTACTAAAAATAAATGAAGAGTCCAACAATTTACGTGTTGAAATAAAATATATTTATAATATTATATTTAGAAGTCAGTTAACAGTTACAGAGAAATTAGCAATAGAAATTCATTCAGTTAAATATCACTTACTTCAGGAAGCATATGCAAGGGAAAAAATATATCACAGTAGTAAAATAAACTGCTGATCATTTTGGTCGTCTCAATAAAAGATTTGAAATTACATCAAGAACGATAAGATTATGGAGATTGTTATATGCACAATAAATATTTAAAATTTCAATTACTTTTACATTCTACAATAAACATCAGCTGCAACAAGATGTTAAACTGATAATTGTAATTCTAAACGTTGCATTTCTCAAACAGCATGAAAGAGAATTTTTTAAAAAACTAAATATTAAATGTTTCAATGCTTACTTTTAAATATTTCTTAAAAAAATACTTTTGAGGACAAAACAGTGAAAAGCATATATCTTTTTTTTGTGTGACATAAAGAAATAAGAGGAATGTGCGCCTTGGCAACTTTAACATGGGGTAACATATTTATCAAATCACACGAGAGCGATTAAGGAAACCAAGTGCTGTTATCACAGGCTACATTAATAATAAAGTTAACAATATAATTCATATTGTTACGAAAAATAAAAAAAGTACCCTACGATAAGTTTATATATTTTGTTATCTTCATTGGGATTTTTATTTTCTTACTTCTGTTGACAGTTTTAATGTAAAAGTGAGATCATAATTTTGAAATATACTTTATGTAAAGGAGGATTAGTATAACTATGAAATTAGCATAAAACAGTGCTTTGTGTTACTATTTCCATGAAAGAGAATTGCAAAAATTTTAGAATGATACGTTATATCTCAGAATGCCCCGAAATATTGAGCAGTTTACATGAAAAGTCGCAATTTAGTTTAAAAACAAACACATCAGATGACTCGGCTTCTTATATATAAGTAGTTTTATTTAATAATTCTTTAAATAGTTTTGTTTATGAAAGGGGGAAAAACATTTTTTTTTAGATTACCAAAAACATCACAACTGTTAATAATTAAAAATACTGTATTTAGTTATCAATCGTAATTTTAAATCAATCGTAATTATTATTTTAAAGTTATCAATCGTAGTTAAAATCGTAATTTTTTAAACAAATGCTTTTTTACTTTTGTCCTGAGCCCCAAGGAATATGGCTTTACATCTAGGGTGTGAATAAAATATAATTTTAAAAGTACAACGAAGACATTTAAAGTAGAACTGTGGTTTAAATAGATAAAATTTTAATACAATTTTTTTAATGCATAGAACTACGACTTAAAAAAGTTGACCTGAGCAAAACTTTGAAATATTCACACTCAATGAATAGCAAATAGAGAAACAGCATGTTTAAAAAAATCCCTTAAATATTTTTTTAAACATTTATTTCCTAAAGAAAAAAAGCACCTAAATTGAGTTTTGTTTTACAATATGATCAGAGATTTCTATCTTCAAACAAAGGCAAAGTAATTAAAAATAGGACAATTTTAATTTAGATTAATTTTTTTTATTCTTAGACTTTCAACCATTAATTTTAGCTTTTAATTTAAAAAAAAGTTGCAAAAAAAAAAGTCAATGAAAGCAATGCCGTTATTTAACAAATAAATAACTTAAATTATTAGGAAATATTTAAAACAATGTGAATAGAAAAATAATGTATAATTATTTATATCATATTTCATCTTTTCAGAGCGAACTTTAAAGTCTGTTTGCATGAATGCATTAAGCAAAGAAAGACGAGATATTTTATGAAATACGATAAGGAAATATTTTCTGCCTCTTGATATGGCTCCTACTCTAGAAAAGGAAAATATGCTAAATTCTGAAAGTTTAATGGAGAAGGAAAACAGTAATAAAAATCACAAAAGATTGTAACATAAAATGATACCCTTTTTTGTAACCCTTTTTAAATATTTCCACAAAATGTGTAAGTGTTTCAATATGATTTGCATTTATACAATAATTACTGCCTTGAAGTTGCAGGATTTGAAAGGCATTTTTTAAAAATAAAAGATAACTCATATACATTAGAAATATAAAATAAAGTATTTTAGAACATATAATTTTTTTCAAACAAAAATTAAAATTTCCATTTTAATTTAGACACAAACAAACGAATTTTACAGAAAGAAAAATTATAAAAAATTATTGCTAAATTATATGGCGATACTACAAAGTTATAAACATAATAGTAAAGAAAAGAACCTGATTAAATTTTATTTAATTAGTAAATGAGATACATAAGGTTTGTAATAGTTACGATTCTAAGTAAGTACATGATTAACTTTCACAATTTTTCAAAACAGAACATCAACTCAAAAGTAAAACAAGTGCCTTTTTGTATAGTTACAAGGTTTACAGTTTAAACAAAGCTGTACAACTTAAGTATATAAATTTATGAAATTTTAAAATTCCATCAAGAAAATTCATGAATTATAAATTGTTTCGATGATTTTAACTTCGGTATTTGGCACGAATATTGAATTTCTCATGTGCGATAAGTAACATCAAACAAACCTGTGCTGTATAATTCAAACTGCAATATTGAATTGTAACAAACTCAAAAATAACCTATATAACAATACATAAAATAATATCCTTTATAATTTTTTTCAACAAACTCGTTTTTATAATATGGTTATAACTTTATTGCATTGCTTTTAGGCCACATCATATTTATAGCAGTTCTTGTAATGTAATAAACATATAAATAATTGTAAATCTAAGCTATGTTTAATGCTTCACTGATTTTGAATCGTTTTTAATTGCTGTTAGATCAAGGGTGTTAGTTGCTTTGATGAATCAGAGTTACTCTATAATAAAAATTCATTTTCTTTTCAACTCCAGATGCAAAGTGAAATATGTAATATAGAATTACGGTTGTTTATTATAGAAGTTCGAAAATTTATACAATTTATCAATTTAAATGATAGTTTCATAGTTTTAAACACAACTTTCATCTTCTGCAGCAATTAATATTTCTAAGTTTATAAATATAAAAAAAGTTGTAGTTGAATTTCCTGCTTCTTTTTTATATTTCTCTTCTTTTCTAATTTTTACAAATCTAATTTTAAAAAAAGTTTGAATTAATGCCACCAATTAAATTACTCTGGCAAATCTATATTTTTAAAACAGAATTTTCTACAGGTATGCTTCTAGTAAACAGTATTTGTTCTAACTAATTTTAATACATATAATAAAATGAAATGGCTTTAATATTTACATAAGCTTGTTTCAGAATCATATTTAAAGTATAAATGCACACATCATTTACAATATATTAAAATTATCATTTCATAAAATTTCACAAATATTAATCAGCTCAAAATTTTAAAATGTGGTTTAACTTCTCTCTAAAGTTTTGTGTCAAGTAATGGACCAGAGATAGAGAAGTGCCGTTATTTTAATTCCTTTGCCATCTGATTGAGATTTGCAGTAAAAAATGTATTTCACTTTTGATATTTGTAGCGAAAATGAATAATTATTTCTCCCAAATATTTATTTTCATATATTCAGTATTTGTTATACCTATATATTTATATGAGATATTTTTGATAGGAGTTACCTGCAGATGTAATAATATAATTAGTAACAAATGAGACACATTAAGGTTTTGTTTCTTTTTTTGCCAAAATAGGGGGAGGGGGAATCACGCTGTCATTTTTTTAAAAAAGAAATCTTAACAATTATTTTCAATAAGGCAAATTTTCAACATTCAAAGAAAAAAAATTAAACATTTCTTAAAGCATATCATATTATTACCTTAATAATTCTAGTATTTATCGACTTATTAAAAACTGAGCAGAATTCCACATGTTATAATTGGCTAAGTTGGCAGTAAAATAACAAATTTAAAAATATTGGTAAATGAAATTCTTAAAATTCATTTAAAAAGTCATAAAAACCGAGTTTTGTTATTTTGTAGATTTTCTACTCGTAAGAAATCTTTCTGGCTCGTAAATTGAGTAATTTCCCGTTGGCATTTTACAATACTGGAAAAATCAGCAATGATATCAATTCAAAACGTGAACTATACTCCTAGATTACCGAACGTAGAATATAAAAACATAGTATACATTTAGGAAACATAAATGAAAGACATGACATACTCAATCATATATGCATATATTACTTTTTATAATTTATCAAATGTAAAAATTACCTTTGCAATGTTTTCAGTCACCCTACAAATATATTACGGATATCTATATTTTGGGAATGGGATAAATTGTGCTTCTTAGCGGAAACCTGGTTGTTTCCACTATTTTTCGTTTGTACGCTAGGCAAAAAAGCAATAATTTCATCAGGAACATCTAAATTTAGATGCTGCATGGATCGTTCCATGTCTGGTGTAATTTCATCCTTAAAAATAAAAGGAAATTATTGTTAAAAGCAAATAAATAAAAAAGCATATTCTAGCAAAAAAAAATGTAAATACAAATTAGAGAGAATAATGGCATAGTGTTGTGCAAAACTTAAGAAATAGGTGCTTTTTTGCCATAACTCCAAGAGAAATAATCTGAGAGACATGAAATTCAGAAATGAGAGAAAGTATTTCGTACTTAAACGATGGAGGAAGTATAGTTGAACAAAAATGAATGCAATGCATATAGTATGGAATCAAACAAAAAAGGCTTTATTGAACTCGTAGTAAGGATACACATGATTGCCTGTCCAAGAGGAAGAACAACAAGTAGATGTTCCTTATAATGGAATACGCACCCCTCTTATTGAAATGGCTGCTTCACATGGTCTCTCCATACTCAGCACCAGATTGTCCACGAGTTTTTGAGGTAAGAGTGCTCATATCTCAATCAGCATCTGTTTCAGTTGTTAGGTGTTTCCCGTAGGATGTAATCGTGCAGCAAGGCGTCTCGTCAAAGCATTCCACACAAGTTATTTGGGATTTAAATCACGAAAGAATGTTGGTTAATCCATTCGAGTGATATCTCTACTTTCCAGTAGCTGCTGAACATCAACAGTGAGGCGAGATCGTGCATTGCCATCCATAAAAATGAAGTCTAGTTCTATAGCGCCTCGGAACAGACGCACATGGGAAAGGATCACTTCCTTACCATAGCGATCTCCAGTTACAGAGCCTCCGTCGAAAACGTGGATCTCAGTCTGCATAATGTTCGTTCAGCATAATGCCGTTCAGTCCAGTCAGCATAATGTCTCCCCAACGATTACTCCAGGATCTCCCAAGCGGTCTCTTTCCATGATGTCATTGGGATGAAACGTGTTCCGACCTTTTTCTAAATCAACTGAAGCTGAGAATCACGTGTGGCACTGAAACGACTCTCATCCATAGAGGGGAGATGACTCCATTGATATCTAGTTTTTGCGCTCCTTACACCCTTTTAGAAGATGGCATCAATGGCCAACTTTCGAAAAGATGCAGAGCTCAGGACGGTGGGTGAGTAGGTCACCTTCCTGACCGTCTGGCCACAATAAACCACGACACGATGCCCTGTTCATGTACACAGTTGATGAGCCGTAATTGCGCTTGCTGACTTGGTATCGGTCTCTTATCACCTGCAGGATGATATATCAGTCATCAACTGCAGTTGTTTTCCTAGGGTGGTCACCCCTGTAAAGACACCAGTTTGACGCTGTAACGTTCCCTGGTTCCCACACTTTATAATTGACATTTCCGGCTAGCTGGTCATCAATGGTGTCACACACTCACTTTGTAAGTGCGTCTTGACTGCAAGATAGAGGAATTCTCTCCCATAATTTGATAATTTGGACATTAGTCGACTCCAGATTTAAAAAATAAAAAACTGCACTTTTTCGTCTTTTCAAAGAAATAATTTATATCATAAAAGAGAAAGAGTGCCAAACCCTTCGGTTGTAAATCTTTATTTTTTCATTGTGGAGGGTCAGCTACGAGGGAGGATCCATAACGAAAATCCCCATGGTCAATTGGAAACCATTGGGGTTTTTTGTGAGCAACTATTGGGTAACAGGGAGCTCAAGTGTACCAATGTGAAAATGAGAGGCGAAGTTTTGACAGAAAATAAAATGAGATATTTTTAGAAGAGAAGGGACGGAGAGTTTTGAGAGGTCTTCTAGAGAGTCTCCGTAAGGAATCATTGTATTGAAGGAGGTGAGAGAAGTTTTATGTGATTCGAGCTTCTGAGTTAAGAATCACCCGATGAAGATCGGTGTATTCCTTGAACTACTCCTATAGTAATCTGATGTGTTAATAGCCTGTTAGCTTTTCTTGTGAGGTTGAATCTCCAAAATTAATCGAGAAACTACTCATGTATAACTGTCAACTGTGATGCAAATATTATCAATCAATTTAAATATTCCTATCTGTACCTAATGTAAATATTCCTAATCATATTAACCTTAACCCTATTACCTTTGAACGCTACCCTCTTATTTGATCATACAGGATCAAGTCATTAAACCACAAAACTTTATAACAACTATACCTATGGTTTGGAAATTTTCACAAATGAGCGAAACAACACTTTAGTTGATTCTGAACTCTTCAGCTACATTGCTCAAAATGAGCCACTCCTCCAGCTATCCGATCATTCTACCACGTGTTAAATCGTCCGGGTGATTTCTTCTAGCCATATTTCACGAAAAAACTCACTTGTATTTGAGGAGAATGTCTTCAATTGCATGTCCGTCATTCCTTCCCTTGTAATCTTGAGTTGCACGCCTCAACTGTACGCGTTTTGCGTATACTGTGAAGCCTCTTAAAAGCAAAAAATAGACAACAACCTTTTAGTGCAATATGTTTTAATAAGTAATTAATTGTACATATCAGAGGTACAGATATATATAAGATTTATAAGCATTAATTGGACCATTTGTGAACAGTTTTCTGAGACCAGATTCCATGAAACCCATTGCACATACATCGTCTTAACACATAACACATCTCATCCTCACGTCATTGCGTCACAGCTTCTTTAGTTCTGGTTTTTCTTTTTTCAGTTCGTACATAGAGAGCGTTAGTCAGTACGGTACACTCACGTCGAGTATGATTGTTTGTTACAGATATTTGCATAAGCTTCACCTTTCTGCTGAATTGTGTGTTCATTGCGATGATCGCAACCGCCCCTGTTCTCCAATTTCATGGCTACTTGCTTAAAATTTACATTGTTACTTAAGTTTTGTACACCATAGTATATTGGTTTCTATTCACACACACAAAAAGTAATCGTACTACATATCATATATATGATATCCATAAGAAATAACTGAATACTTTTTTTGCTTACAAATATAGTTATGTGACAAGAGAACCCGTTTATTATAGACATTACCAATATTTGAATTCATTTTAATAACTTTATCTGTAATAATGGTCAGTTTTGAAAATTCATTTTGTTTTAAAAAGTGCTTCGTTCAACTAAAAAATTTTTAAATACATAAAAAGACTCAATACAGAGACTATTTTAAAATATATAATGTTATGAAAATAAAGGGGAAAAAATTATGGGAGTAAGAATAATTTATAAAATACTGAGGTTTTTTTTAATTAAAATTTTAATTTATATTCCTAGAGGGTTGTCACTGAAATCCGGAGAGAAAATTTTCGCTGTGCTTTCCTTGTTTCGTCTCTGAATGTATATTTAAAATACATGGCAAAGCAAAAATACCACTCTTGAGCTAATGATAACACAATATAATTTTAAGGAGTGGAAAAAAGCAAGGAAAGGAATCGATGAATCAACATCATTTTAAATAATGCATTAAAAGAATTTTGATATTTTACTTACAAAAAAAATTCTTTTTATTGATTATCTAGAATTTAACAAGACAAAACTTATATATTAAGGATGGATATATTATCTCTCATGCTTTATAATTGTAAGTCACACAAAATTAAGAACTCGGGTGAAACAAAACACAATTTTTTTGTCATCATGATAAAATCATTTAATGATTATTTAACGAAAAAAACTTAACAAAGCAAAATTACTTTTTTTATAGATTCCTTTTTGCTAGCTTATGTATTTACGCATCAATTTCTTCAGATTTTTCAGCTATCAGTTTCATGGAAATAGTCGTCGGCAACTCATAGGCCAATGCTCGCATCCGTCGGTTACAGGTACAGGTCGCCCGTATTTCGCCACCGCCGGCGTTGCATTGTTGGCTATATAGGATGCTGACCAGATTTTTTTTTTTTTTGCGATTGCCTCTGAAAGTCACTTTTTCATCGGGGCGAGCTCCTAAGGTGACTCAGTGAAAATGGTCGTTTCAATGTAATCGCCCCATACTCGCCCTGATATCTGGAAAATCACCTTTCCTAGATGCTGCTATGCTAATATATTTTAGGAATTACCCATGAATCCCCTGGCGTGTGTTGTATTTTCGAATTCAGCCAGCAACGCATACTACCATTTCAAGAAACTTAGTAAGTGTAAATTATTTATTACTGTATATTTGTAAATAGTATAGTGTTTATTCTAAATAAAAAATTAAAAAGATTGTGTTTGTGAAGATCGTTCGAACTTGTTGATTACCTGAAACATGGAGTTGCACATGATATTATTAGCGTTAGGTGCAAAAAACCATAAAGTCTAAAAAATATTTGAGTTAACGATCCACTGTTAATCGCTCTATTTCATTTAAGTGCTGAAACTTTGTTAATTGAATTAATGTCATTTCTTTCCTTGTGTGTATTTTTTTCAAGTGAATTTATTGCTTGTTAGATTTTTATTTCGTGTGTTCTTAAATTATTGCAGTTATTTTTCCACTTCATTTACAACTTCTTTCTTTCTGTTAACATTTTCAAACGAAAAAGATTTTTAAAAAGTATTTAATAACGTTCTTATGCTTTAGTATGGCAATAAATTTGTGTAATTATTTTTTTTATTTTGACATGAGGCTAAAACAAGATTAGCAAGATTAGCCAAGCTGGTGATAATGCGCCAAAGCTGACAGCTCTCGTTTTCTCTAATCTGGCAACCCCTTTTATCTTTCACATTCTCCTCCGGAAAGACACGGCACGAGCTCTTGGCTGGCGATTTTTGGGAACGTGCGCCAAGTAAGGGATTAAACTACGATCATATCGATATTTGTTGTAAGCTTATAAAAAAAAATCTTTAAAATTTGGGATTATGTAGGCATTTTTGAATCTTCTTATAGGAATAGTTTTTAATTATGTCATATTTCATAAAATAATAACGTAAATTTTACTCCCATTAGTTATTTTACTCAATTATCCTCAACATTATTAAAAAAATAAGCCTACACAATCTATTATCTCATTAAAGACGTTATCATGCCTATGAAGTTTCATAAGACTTTTGTTCGTTAACTACACATTTTCCATTGTCAACAAATATTTTATCGTACTTTTAAAAGAAGGGAAAGCTCAATTATTATTCTAACTACGAAACATGTTTGGTAGATTCATCAAATCTGATCATAAGGGGAAAGTGAACCTGAAAAAAAGTATATGCATAACACTTTATCTGCATTACTGGAAAATTATAAAATACACCATTTTCCAAATGTATGAGTTAAACAAAATGCCAAAATATGCAATGTCTTTGCATGAAAAATGTAATAAATGAATTTCCAAATGTCATTCAAGCCTACCACATTACAACAAATAAGTTAATTTTAATTTCTATTTTATTTATATGCAAATTTTTTCTCCTTTATAAGAAAAACATCAATTTTATTTTGCACAACTTTCATTTTGAATAAATTTTTTAATGACATTTCTCATTTTTTTTTCTTTTTCAGAATAACAATTCAAGGGATTTTAGTTACAGTTAGCTGAGTTAATTTTTCTCTTCATTTACAATTCTTTCTTTTTGTTAACAATTTTAAATGTTCAAATGAAAGAAATTTTAAAAAGTATTAATTAACATTCTTATATTTTAATATTACAATAACATTTGTGTAATTATTTTTATTTTGACATGAGGCTAAAAAACGCTTAGTAGAATATATTTACTGTACACTTCATAACAAAAATTTCTTTAAAACGAGATAATATAGGCCTTTTTAATACTCTTATATGAATAGTTTCTAATTATTTGATAAAATAGTAAAATAAATTTTACTCCCATTAGTTTCAGTTATTCTTATTTTTCTCTATTATCCTAAATATTATAATAATATTTGCCCAGAGAGAATCAGAATCAAAAGAAAGAATATCAGAATGAAAACATTCTCATGTTTATGAAATTCTATAAGACTTTTGCTCGTTAATTACATTTCTACAATTGTCAACAAATATTTTATTTGTACTTTAAAAAAAAGTGAAAGCTCAGTAATTATTGTAATTGTTTTCTAGGTTCATCAAATCTGATCAAAAATGAAAAGTGAACCTAAGAAATATTACTTATATGTAGCAGATGATTCAGTTATACATACACATAATATTTATATAAATGCATGTGGATTTGTAGAAATTTCAAATGCTTCATTACAAATATTTAAATAAAATTTAGATACCTTTGGTTTATAATTGATGTGAAAATATTATTTATTCATGAAAGTCATGATTTAGTTTCAGGATGTTGCTTGAGTCTATTACTAAAAATTCAGTCAAAAATTTGAAGTAAATTTATCATTTTACCTTGTATTTGTAAAATTTAATAAAAGTCTTTATAAATAGTTTTGCACAGTTTTTTTTTCTATTTCAAAAAAATAGAAAAGAGAAATAATAGGTTTTTTAAAAATATTTGTCTGAAGAAATTTTGTATAGTTGAAAGCGGTGTCACATTTTTGGAACGGAGTTTTGTGAAATGTTCAGAGTTGATCCTAAATCAGATTTGGTTCTTGTGCAAAACCAAACCAAACTCATCATAAATCAATTTTTTTTAGAAATTTAATGTAAATTATTAATTTGTCTAGTAAAATGCTGTCTATTAGACCCTAGCTAACACTAACATTCATAATGAGGTATAAAGCTTCTTCAACATGAAGAATGTAAGTTAATAGCAAATATAAAAAAAATTAGTCCAAATGAAAGAAGTATTGCACTTTTGTGTAATATTCAAAGTTTATCAATGATCAAACTTGGTTCTTTCGCCAAAAAAACCAAACTTTACTAAACATAGATCAAGAATAGGCATTTGAAGTAACTTATTAGTCCGTGCATTTAAAAAGTTATCTTTTTAAGACACATATAATAGGAATTACATAATTTAGTGTTTTAAACAATTTTTAACCAATGCATTAAAAAGGGGGGATATGCTCACATTACATAATATAAAAGCTTATAGTAAAATATAATATTTTTAATAACAATAATATAATATAATTGTTATGAAATTACTTTTAAAACTAACAGATGGTATAGGTAATATTAGAAATTTAAAAGTGATTAATTATACAATTGAAACTATGATTTTGTTCATATTTTTCCCCCGTGCATTAAATAATAAAAATAAATAGGAAATATAAATGAAGGAAACAAACCTTATCTGGAGATATAAGAGTATGTTATTAGAAATAAGATGCGCAAGTAATTAAATTTAAAATTATTTTAGATAACATTAACATTTGTTTATTTTTCTTAATGAGCAGTAAAAAAAAATGTAATTTGAAAATTTATAGGGTAAGATTGCGGTAAAATATATGCTATAATAATAGTTCAGAAAGTCAAAGAAGAGTTAAAGTTAAAAAAAAAGAGAGAAAAATGTCATTCTATAAAATGCAAGTGTTTCATGGAATTTGAAATTTATAAAAATAAAAAAACAAACAAAAATGTTCATGAGTAAAAAAAAAGTAATCAACTTAAAATATTTCTTATTTTCATTCGTTTGAAAAATTTTTGAAAGTACGATAGTTTTAAATATTATGACACTAAATTAAAAGTTTTAAGAAAATTAAATAACCAATAAACTAATATTTCAGTTTGATGCGGCAAGTGTTCCTTAAAAAAAATCACCTAATGATTGGCATTTTTCGCCCATTATTAAAATACTTGGGGAAATGGTGGGTATTGGGTCGACCATTGATAAAACAGATCGCGAAATGCTCGGCATAAAGTCGCCCGTAATAAAACACATCGGTAAATTCGTCAGGGAAAAAAAAAAACCCCGAGGCGATCATCGCGCGGCGTTCCGCCAAGAGATGTGACCAATGATGGTGCGAGATCACCTCCGATCTCGTCCTAATCTCGCGCGTTCTCGACGACGATTTTTTGTTGTTTAGGAATCCTTAACTGTTAAGGTAGTACATTTTCGTACGACATGAGATACGTTTTTCAGCTATTTCATTTTCAGTAAACATATGTGAAAATATTTCTGATATATCATTGAATGCATTAAAAGACGTGTGTGTAAACAACAAGTTTAAATGCCCGTAGAAATTCAGCTTTAAGCTAATGTTCTTGAACGGTTTATTTCCGAGCATTAAATTTGACGTTTTGGGACTTGACATATCAACTTCTCATTCTTTTTCTTATACAAAGTATAATATTATGACTTTTTAAAAAGTGAAATGCAATTTTGTTTCCTTTTTTTGGCATAATTAATAAGTGCATATTTCCCCATTTTAGTTAGGCTTATTGTCTTCTTACAAAGCGAGTTGTAAGCAACAAATGGATTTTGTGAGACTTCTCAAACTCTTTTAACAAAATCCAGAATGATTTTTTCATCCGTCCAATTTGTAATAAATATGGGATTTCAGCAGCTTATAGTTAAAAAAAATGCTCCCATCTGCTCTGAAAAAGCTCACAAGTTCTCAAATGATAAATAAACCATTCAATAAATTTACGAGTGAGCGACTAAATACCATCATGATGCGTTCGCAGACTGAATATTGCTATTCCGCCAGAGAAATGTATTTTAATCTTTCACACAGTTACAAAAATCTCGTGCAAGCTTATTAGCTAAAATTCGCTAGTCTTATGGGAAAAGAACAACTGTCTGACAAATCGAAACTGGTCCACTCTATACTGGAAAAAGGGGGGGTGAGAGAGTAGAAATGGAGCTAATTTCGGCATTACACAATCGAAATGGTATTGTTTCGTTTTTGAAAGTGATGACTTCGATCTTTTATTTTTGCAATCTTTAGAGATTGGCATTTTTTAGATGGGGGGAAAATAAATGAAAACACTTAAAATTTCAAGAACCTCCCATATTAATATGAAAATTTTCAATTTTCCCTGTATTTTCCTAGTATTTTTAGTCGATTTTTAAATCATCTGTGTTCTCTCGGTGGCGTGGCAACACAATCCTAAAAATGTTGCAATGCATCTTAAATTATTGAACTATCTGTAATTTCATAATATTGGCATTTTTTTAAAAAAAAAAACAAGTATCCTTGAGTAAATGAGGAAAGGATAATATAGCAAATAGGTAATCGAATTTTATAAAGTTATTACACTTCAGATACAAAATGGAAAATATTTTCACAAATTAATAGTTTGACCAGAGAAGAATTTCAAGACTAAGCTAATTCGTTTAAACTAAGGGTGGCCACTGAGTCGATCGTGATCGACCGACGGATCACCAAGACATTTTAGGGTGACCACCTAAAATAATACCTAAAACGCGAATACTAAAAGGGAGATTAATGAAAAACAGACGGATATTATTATTGTGTTTGTATCTTGCTATTATTATATTTGTAGGTAGGTAGGTATATATTATGTATTTATTATTAAGTTATAATAAATATTTTACACTTTTTTTAAAAAAGTCACCACACCTACGCCATTAGGTAGACCGCATCACCTTAAAAAATTAGTAGTAGTCCGTAGCTTGGAAAAATTTGTCTCACTCCTGATTTAAACAAAGAAAGTTCAGGAGGAATATAGTAAGTCAGTTGGAAATATTAAAACGTAAGAGTGGGTTTCAATTATGTTCCACAGGACACACTTTTTTAATTATAAGAAACATTATAAGATGGAGAAAATTAAAGCGCTGTATAACTTTTCATAAGCATTTAAGGAAGATTCCTTTTAATATTAGTTTTTTAAAAAAATCTGTAGAAAAAAACGATGATGTAGATTGTTTATCTTCATAAAAGAAAAAGATGTAAGATAAAAAATTAGGGGAATGCAAACTTATAATAAAAGATAGCTGTACGAAAATTATATTTTACCTCGATTTCTTCAGATTTTAATAAATCTACAGGTAAATCAACAATCGTTTCTGGACCATCTTCAATTTCAGTTGCTCCAGCAGTCTGGCTATTTAGCATCTTGGATCGAAATATACCACCTAAATCTAATAGGATGTTTTTTAAAATATTATGAGTATTAAATATTACTTAATCTTCAAAGTATTTCAAGCAATTAATAATAAAAAATTATAGGCTAGATTTTCAATTTCTAATCCTATAAAAGAATATTAGCAAAGAGGAAAAGCAAATGATAAAACAATCACCATTATTTTCCAAAGCTAAAATGTTTTAAGTCCTTAATTCTATCACAGATTTAAATTCAAACTATTTTAAATAATATAAAATTACAAAAAGTTTATAATTTCGTGTTTAGAGCAATTAGCAATTTTTTTAAACAAATGAAAACCAAATAAGTTCGAAAACTTGAGCAAAAGCATATCATTTAGCCAAAGATGATAAAGAAAATTTTATGACTCTCAAAGTTATATTCTTAAGATTTTATAGAAAAACGTGTTTGCATATACTGGTTAAATAACTGAAACTGGATTAAAAACTTAACAATAAAATAATAATAGGAATCAACATGTGCTCAATTCATCGTGAAATGCAGATAAATGGAATCTTTTATCATTTAATCTAAAAAGGAAGATATAGTTTAAAACTCAACTGAAATATCACGATTCAAAATTTTTAAATAAATAAAAAACAAAGGCAACTGAATTTTCTCTATTATTAGTTAACTTATTTAATTTATAAAATGCGAGATAGAGTAAAATAATTATATGCCATTTCTTCACATTTTATCAAAAAAATTGCGGATAGTGAAAAGTGTGGAAGGCAAATATAGATTTCTTTATACAGAAAATTGAGAGAAAAGGAGATTTCATTCCATTCCGCAATTTTCTTCTAATTTCAGAGGAATTGAAACTTTGAAAATGAAATTGAGTAGAAGAGATGGAAGACAATGAAAATATATAAATGTATATACCAACTGTTTAACGAGATGATATATATATGCGAATTAGATTTATTTTCAATCTCAAGGTTATTTGGAAAAATCAAAATTTGAACCCTCACTTTTTCCATCCTCTTTAAGATGGAGTGTCCATTTATTAATTCAATAAAGACTAACTAACCTTACAACATATTACTTGCCATTTCAAATCTAAATAAAATTGTTTTAGTAATATTTATAATGTTTCCAGAGTAAGTTTTTTTATAAGGTCACATCTAAAATTCCAAAGCTTCTAAAGACTGTTTTACAGACTATGATTACAGAAAATTATCTGAAATTTTCTCGTGTCATGAAAATAAGTAGAAATGTATAAATATGTTTAAAATAGAATTACTAAATTAAAAAGCACACAAGCAAAAAACGCATTGTTTTAAATAAGCTAGAATGATATACATAAAAATGAGATAAAAAAAGTATAAGAAAGCAATTTATATATTATTTACAAATTATTACAAAATTTATGTTAAATGATGGAAAGATAAGCAGCAATGTAAAATAAAAAAATTATTAAAAAAGTACTGCTTTTTTTGACAAATTTTTATTTAGTTTTTCTTTCTCAAAGATCATTCAAATACATCTCTATTTTTATGGAATAAATATAAAAAGAAATTCAATGAAGAAAAAGCAAGGAAAAGAATAATCAAAATAAACCAGGAAACTGGGTGTTTCAAGTATTCAACATTTCATTGGCACATTAAAAAATAAAATGTATTTAAAATTTTCACTCATGCAACATCAGTGTTTTTCAGTTTTTCAGGAAGAGATGCAATTTAGCTGAAGATCCCAAAGTCATGCTTAGTTATCAATATAATTTCAATTATTACAGAATATATAAGTAGGAACTAACATTAGTATCAGCTGGTAATGGGTAACACTATTTTAACTAAACATTTATGGTAAATTTTTAAGTTACACATAAATGAAAAATTTATTGAAAATTTCTAAAACTACTATAGAAAATATATTAAAAAAGAAATGTTCATTCTACGAGAAAAACATAAAATATTATATACCTCCATATAAAATCATAATTGAATTCATTTTTGAATATAACTGGGTTTTGTCATGCTGTACTCATTTTAGAAATTGAAAAAAAAATCAAAATTGGAAAATAAATTCTGAAGCTTCTAATTTAATTTATAAATATTAAGATAGGAGTAGATTCTAAACTTTTTAAGGGTACAATGGACGATGAAAATGTAAAAAATCGATGAAATTTGCTATATTTTTATTTTGATCTTATATGTATATTTAAACTGTAAGCTATCGTTTGGAAAAAAAAATTATTTTGATATCTTAATAAGTTTGCTCAATATCAGCGTTTTGTTATTGTTATTAGTTTAGAAGGTTAGCGAATAGCGCTGGCCCGAACTCCGTACCTTTTGGTTAGTAGTCCAGTACCAAATCCGTTGGGCCAAAAGTGCACTTCAGTCC
>JAOUZG010036559.1:3707819-3735532 GCA_026289955.1 Argiope argentata
GGGCCAAAAGTGCACTTCAGTCCGAGGGATGTTGGCTGGTATATATAGCTGGTATTCACCACATTAGGATGCCACACCCACTTGTTTTCATTTGGACAGCTGCTGTAAAAAAGGTTTTGTTTTCCTCCAAGCTCTCTAGTGTATTTAATTTTTAATTCTGACTTTATGTTGTTGTTTTTGCTTTGGCAGATGTTAAAAACTTCTACTTTTTCTTTCTTTTATTGCTTGTTTTGGTTTGTTTATTCGTTCTTCGTATATTTCATATTCGAATTGCTCATTTTAGTTTCTTTGAAATTAGATACAAAAGCAGTTCTATTCATGGTTGAAATTAAAATTTAGTCTATTTTTAATTATCTTTTTTTTGTTTTGTTTTTCTAAATTTTGTTTTAAAAAGAATTTAATCAGTTTTCACTTCCAAAAGCCTAATAGGTCGTCCAAATGAAAGCAGACAAAGTTTGAAAATGCTAAGATATGATGGACAAAGAAATCATTTGATTCATAACCAAGCAATTCTAATGACATTTTGGAAGTTTCTACCAACTGCAATAAACCTGAAATATTGAATTCATCATCTTAAAATTGTGTATAATAGTTACATTGTTCTATGCAAACACTTTAGTATTCTTTTTTGAAGAATATTATTCGTCATGAATTTCAGGAAAAATTTCTTCAAATAATTTAAGCAAGTTTTTTTGTTTATTCTTCAAAATTTTGTCTATCCTGTGCTAAATATGATAAAGAATTTGGTTCTGTATTTAGGGAGGAACATACAGAAAAAAATCTTTGAAGTGAACAACAAAGTTCTAAAGCCCTTCTTTTCTCAACAAAGAAAATGTATCAAAATTTGATTGCTGATTTATTATAACTAAGAAAAAAAAATAGTTAATCATATAAAATAAATTGTATCTTATAAGCATGTATCATATTGCCATCATATAATAACAATAACATGAAAAAAAAATTCAAAAAATCAGCACATGTCGAATTAGAAGAAAAACATGAGGATATAATTTATGCAGCAGGTGTATTTTGATTTGCTTCAAAATTTGTATGTTTATGGCTGCATATATAGTTTAAAAATGTTATATGTATATAAATTAATCTTTGTGTCTTATTAAATGTTATTAAACAAGTCTAATTTTTATTTGAACTTTTTTTAATTGAAAAAAAGAAGTTGGTTTTGCTACACCAGAAGTATTTACTTAATATGTTTTGTGGATTCTTACAAATATATTATAAATCTATGGATGTATATATTGCAAAAAATAAACAATTTATTTTATAAATATAAATATTTAACATATTTAAGTTGTTTCAATTATGTTTCTGGTCTGTAGAAGCCATTGAAATGTATTTTTAGCTTTTTCTCAAAATGAAATTTTATGATGCTGTCCAAATTTTCAAATACTCAATGCGCATTATATTTTTAGTTACAACTCTGAAACTTTTATCTTATGCTGTATGAACATATGATAATATAATTTTGCATTTTAAGATAAATTATGTGGTTTATATTTTTTTATTGAAGATCTCAAGTAATATTATTGCATTGATTTTTTAAAATTTTTTAAACAAAGTCAATAATGCCAAGTTTTAAAAGAAAAATCATATTTTGAATTAATTTAAACATGCAAAATATTTTGTAGAATTAAAAAATGTATCTGAAAACACTGAAATAGTTCATTTATGTTCTATTTTTATGCGCATGGAACAATTTGAAATTCTACAATATTTTCATCTTTTAAAAATATTTTTCTAACAAAATTAAAAAGTTATCAATAAATTTTGCTGAAATTTTTATTGATGCATTAGATTGATAAAATGCATTTACCATGAAAATTTCAAAACAATACCTCAAAAATTGAGAAATTTTGGTTTCAACGTCCATTGTACCCTTAAGCATGATAAATCTTAGAGGGTATATTGTGTCCTTTTACATGGTGTCTTTTGTTTCAACACAAAATGAATTAAACCAGAATAATGTTTAATGTTGTTTTCCTCCTGACTGTATAACTCTATCATAACTCTATCATCTCAGAAGATAAATATAATAAATTTATTTTTAATGTTATCATAAAGACCAACATTTTATAGCTTCTTATAGCAACTTTTTTTTAAACTCCACATTCCTTCAGAAAATTATTTCAGTTTTAATATTTAAAATTATGCAGTTAAGTGTAAGCCAAAGAATCTAAAACCTTTGAGAATCAATTTAAAATATGACTTTAAATATCCCAAACCTTCAAAAATGATTTAATTATTGAAAAAACTATTATAGAAATGACAGATCTCATTATGTACCAAAAGATCATGACATTAATGTCATCAATAATAATTATCATGATAGTAATATTTTATATGAAATAATTGTTTCAATGATTTACAAACAATCAACTGTTTCAGAGGGAACTAAACAAAATGGCAGAGATGAATGCAAAAGATAATTATTTACATAAATTTAAGTTAAATGAAAGTTGACGTACACTAGCAACAAAAATAAATTATTTTCACAAGTAAAAGAAAGGGAAGAAAGCACTGATTTTTAAAAATAAACATATATAATTCAAGCAAAACATACCTGCATCTAAATCTAAACTGATTTTTGTGACTAGATCACTTTTGGCTGAGTTAGTTTTGAGCACAAAATCTTCATATGCACTTAAACATTGATAATTTTCTAATTTTTCATAAGAATTATTAAGGTCTTTGTCTATGTCTTTGCTTAGAGCTGATTTGGATACAGGTGTATTGCGATTACTTTTAGAGCTCGTTAATGATCGATTTACTCTTAACGACTGAGCAGATGATCGGGAATGAATTCCAGATGATCGAGTTGTTATCACAGATGTTTTTTGTGATGGCTGATGATACCTGAAAAAAAAATCCAAGCCAATTAATAAAAGTACTTAATTTTTTCTACTGAAATTTTAAAAGACAAATTTAAAAATAACTAATTCCAAAATTTATTTATTATTAGTCAAAGGATAAAAATCATTTCAGACAATCAATATACAATATTAATATACTGAAATATGTTTTTATGTATACTTACAGAACCCTTGCCACATTTAATTTTTGCGGATTATAACCATAATGACCAACTTTAAACACTTCATGCTTTCCTATAACAACATACGACTGATTATTAACAAGATCTTCAACTGATGGTACAGGCTTTCCACTTACTGAACATATCCTAAAATAAAGAATAAAAGAAAGGAGAAAAGATTGATTACATTCATTCAAAATGTCGACTGTATTAGTGATAATACAAAAGCCATAAAAATAGGATAGCATATGCTGATTTTGTTATGAACAAAATTTGAAATTTTAAAATGTGGCAATCTTTAGTTTCATATTTGTTCAATATACAAGTGATCAGAAGACAATGCAATCAATCTATGTTTGAAGTTTATTTGAAAATTAATTTCCAAAGTTAGGACTAATTATGTTTAAGGGTATTTAAATACATTAAGATAGAATTCAAAAATTATAAATAATTTACCTTTTCACAGATCCCCATTTTAGCACATCATTGATTTTTTTATATATCGTTTCCCAGCTTTCAAAGTCTTGAGAAAGAAAATATATTTTTTGTGGTTTCATTTTATAGTTACCATTTTGATATAAGCTGAAAAGAAAATATGTTTTCAAGAAATATTTAACTCTTATAGTAATTTAAATTTAATAAATGAGATATTTAAACACATTCGTAATAAATAAAAGAAAGTTTTGAAAAAAATCTATTGTAGTACTTCCTTTCTTTTATAACAGAAAATATAGCGATCATAAAAAATTAAATCTCTAAATATTTAAAAGACTACCTAAGTATTTACCTTATTCCTAAAAAAGAAAAAAAAAAGAATTACACATAAGTATAAACATAAAAAGTAGGTAAACAGAATGAGCTAGATAAAATACAATATGATTCATTTTAAAACTTCAAACTTAATTGGTAGAAAAGAATTCCCAAATGCATATTCGATCATCTTCATTACATCACAGCACTACACTTAAAACAGAGCCATTTAATAGAAACATAAAAAAATCAAATAAACCCTTTTTATTTTTGCATGTGAATACACTTTCTTTAAAGACAATGATTATACATGATGAAAACTTATGTTCAAAAGAGACTTCTCAGGCAGTCAAAGGTTTAAAATTACCTCTTAAAGTAAGCATAAATAATACAACAGATTTACAAAATGTGAAATAAAAACTATTACTAATAAAGAAATAATTTTCATCCACTTTAAAATTGATACAAAATTAGTCATATGTATAAATTGTTTTTGTTTGTTTTTCTATTAAAAAACAGAGCAAAAGCAGCATAAATATTTTTTTAAAAATATATATATAATTTTATTGAAAAATATTCTATTTTCTCATTTGGCATACATAGTAGAAAGAATTTTGCAATTGTAAATATTTGTAATATTGTAAGTACATGTTTGCTTTGTTTTCAGGTGATGCTTCCAATTTAAAATTTAAATATAAAAGCTGCATTTAATCAACACCTCCTAAAGTACAAAGCCTTCAGATGGCTGGAATGAGTCATCCACTGAAGTCTGACGATCTCAACAGCCAAACGAAGACCGCAAAGTAGTTTCATGCTTTCTCGGCAGTCTGGCTGTTTTAAAATATTGGTTAAATTTAAAACGAAGCAATTTGATTTTTATAATACTTTTTAACATTCAAATCTGATTTATAAAATTTTACTCTAGCAATTATATTATATTCTGGAGTGCAATTTCTCTCATAAATTTTTAAAGAAATAGTTATGAACATGAACATATTATATTACAAGATGTACACAACATTGCTGATTAACTATATTGTATGTACTTTAAAACAAATTATGTGAAAATACATTACATAAATCAACAGTGAGAAACCAGTTACTAAAATACAAGAAAAAATTCAATCAGCACAATTTACAATCACTAAAGTAGTTTTAATATATATATATATATATATATATATATATATATATATATATATATAAAAGTTTAATCTTTTAAAGATTGAAGTTTAGGTTTTTTTTATAAAATTTCTTTATTTTACTTTTAATTTGTCTATCTTTCTTTTCTTTCAAAATTTCATCATTTTGTTTTTTATAAAAATTATTAAGAAATATACTAGTGCAAATCCAAACTATGTTCTTAACCAAAATTTCATGCTGACTTTGACAACATTCCGCCTCTAGAAAAACTTCTTGTTCTTCTAAATACATTAATGAAAACAGAAGTTGGTAAAGCTCAAAGATTTTTAACATAAAGAAATTTTTCCTCAGACTCTATAGAGAGAAGTTTTTTTAAAACTATAATATAACTATACATACAACATTAGGATGAGGGTATTTTAAACCTCCTTTATCAAATTTAGCTATCCATTAATTAGATACATCTGTATTCAAGGTATCATCAGTCACAAGGAAAATTTTACAATATTGACAATTATTTTTTTTAGAGTTATATGGCAAGAATAACCTGCAATGTATGTTATAATAGGTATTTGGTGTTTAGAAGCAATGATATCATTATTGTTTATAGAAATATTTTCATTAAAATCACTGCTTTCATTTTGTTCCATTTGTATCCAACTATCTGTATTATTAAAAGTACTCAATTTAACTTCACCCAATTTATTTGATTTCATAGTAAGAGGAAGAATACTTTCAAGTCTTAACTTATGTTCATTTTCAAAAAATTGTCTAACAGATATACGGTAATGCAATCCAGATAATTAGTGATATTTTCCAAATCTATCTTCCATTGCAGAGGTTTAAATTTTGCCAGGAAGAAAATAATCAAACTTTAGTTCTTTAAAATAATAGTTGGCAATTTCTAACAGCCCCATTGTGGAATTTTTTAGAGCTTTGTGAATTTCTTTTGTCAGTGCTTCTGTTGTACAATTCACGAGTTCCCAACCATAAAGCCATTTTAAGAATTGATTTTAAAATTTATATTTTACATCGGTTGTATCACTTCTTAAAGTTTCTTGAAATTTATCTTTTTTATGCAAACCTTTGTAAATAGATTTTACATTTACAATAGACCATCAATTACAAATAATTTGAATAGATTCAAAAGTTTCTTTGAAATATTAAAAGTTATTTTTTTCCCCCAAGTACTAATAAACTCTCTTCAAGTAAGAGATTAAAGATTTGTAATGCCAATTTGACATTTTGTCTTTCAATACTAGAAGAACATAAAGCTTTCAGTGTAAGACCATCTGCATATTTCACAAGTTCTCCACTTTCAGCTTTATGTAGAACTTTTAGTACAGATAAACAAGCAGTTTTAAAAGATAGGGCTATATTGAAATCTGGGTAATACACGCAATTTCCAGAATTTTTCTAGTTTAACCAATTGTTCTGTATGCATTTTAGTAAATGTATAGAATCAATTAGAAAATATAAAGGACTTTAAGAATCATACGGATGTTTGTATGAAATATTTATTTTTTGTGATATTGAAAACACATATAGCTTTAATATTGATAGCATTATTATCTGTAACTACTGCTATAACTTTGTAAGTGATGGTTTCAAGAGCAATTATGATTTTTTAAATAAGTGCATGTAAATCTGCAGCAGTAAAATTTTTAACTGAAAGTATATGCTCAACATTCTTATAAGGAGAAAGCAAGGATCTAACCATAAATACAAAAGCACTAGAGGCTGCTTCAGATTCATTAAAAGCCATATCTGTTGTCTTTCCACCAACATAACCAAAATGGCTTTGAAAGTGGATTTCATCCACCATTAAAATAATTATTATATCTTTATCAGATTAAAAAAAAACTTTTTGATGTGTATAACTTAAAAAGTTTGAAGTAATATGCTCATATTTTAGATTTACATTCATGATAGAACAAATTTTTCTAAGAATTTTGGGGTGGGGAAGAATTAAATTTTCAGAATTTTGTAAAATTTGTAACAATGTGGAGAGATTAAGTTTAAAGGACTGCAAAAAAATCACCAATTCAGGGGAGTATCTCAGAAATTATGTAGAAAAATTCGACTTTTCAACTTGTTTGAGGAGAAAGTCAATTGTATATATATTTTTTACAGATTCAGAAGTTTTTTAATTTGGTAAGTAATTCGATTATAATTTCTAAAAGAGAATAAACATTATTATCCTTATTATTATAATTGATATTTGCAAATGATTCTAAGTAATTAAGAACTTTACATAACTCATTTATATTATTAATAACTAAAGGAAATGTACACTTATTTAGTTTTCCAATGCTTTTTTTTAAAAATAAACTTCACACTTTAAATCTGATTTCACCATTAAAGAATACATTATTTCTGGAACTTCATCAGAAATATTATTAATAATTATTTCATCCTTTTTTTCAATAATGGACCAAAATGGATTTAAAAATTGATATTTAAGGCACTTGATGAGCTCTTGAATTGATTTAAAGTTCACTTTTTCATCCTAGCTGCTTTTGTTTTCAGTGATAGCTCTTCTAACAGATGTAGTTTCTAATCTCATTTTTTTATCCTCAGAAGTTTCTCTTGCTTGGGATATAGTAGACTGAAGATAATCTTGAACATAAACTGGGAGAACCTCAGGCTTCAGTGTTGGATATTTGAGAGGAGCTTTCAGAATACAACCACTTTCTTCATGAAAAGGTTCCACATTTATTATTATGTCTTCCTCTCTAAAATACAGTTCACAGACCTGAGAAAATGAGGAAGATAAATTAAAATTAACTAATGAGGAAATTACATATATAATAATTTTTAAGACATGGATAAATGCCTACGAATTAAAAAAATATTACATTATAATTTAATTTTCTTCTTAAAATTTATATATTTGGATGTTGCTTTTATAATGTTTAAACATATATTTACTATTTGGTTATACAGCTAATTTAATACTTGCACTTCAGATAATAGGACAGTAAGCTGAAGATTAATTAAAATTTTCATCATTATTAAAACTGATTGAAATTTTCATTGTTAAATATATAAAACCATAACAAGAAAAAATATTGAAATATAATTAAAATTAGACTATAGGAAGGCATTATATTGTTGCTAAGAATGTTTGTCTATAATTATGTTATGTGATATGCAAGATTATTATTGAATCAATCTTTCAAATTATTAATAAATAAAAAATAAATCATATGAATTTAAGCTGAAACATAGTTTTGCTATTGGAGGACTTAAGATTTGAAACAAACAAAAAAAAAAGCAATTCAAACTGTTACTAAAAACATTCAATTTTGAAAGCCAAAAATATAGAATATTTATAAATTCAAATTAAAAATTATCTTAATATTATTTGAGAAAGTTACTTAATAGCTGTACTTACACTTGAGCTTTTGCTTGGCTTGAAATCCTCCATTGAACTAGTCCTCAGGAAATTTGAAAACGAACACTTTTGGACCTTTATCATAATTTCCTTTGCGATTGAAGACTGAACAGTGGAAAGGCATTATATCATTGAAAAAATATCTATTTATGAAAAATGAACAGGTGTTATTGTTTGAAAGAAATACAGAAGAAAGCAATCCTACTTCAAGCGGTTTGAATGCATTCTATACATTTGTCTCTTGCCGATGCCTGCTACTCACAAGACTGCTTTCTGTAACTCATTGTGCACCATTCCAGTTAGGGCTGAGGCTTTGTACTTTAGGCAGTGTTGATTTACATACATAAAAATAAACTTGAATTTACACATTATGGCACATCAAAACAGTTGTTGAAATCAAAACTTGATAATGATTAAATTATTGAAATTACTACCATGAATTCATAAAGCTAATAACATTTTTTCATCATATTTTGATATAAATTTCATACATCTTATGGCATAATTGCAATTTTTAATTTTACTCAATAAGATAGAAATAAATACATTTTTAAGTGGTGATTTGTGCAAAGTAATTTATTATAAGCACAAGGGAAATAAAGACTTACTATACAGCTAGAACATTGTGGCACTGAGGTTTGGTTTTTGATACCTTGAGCTTGATCTAAAAAGATTAAATATATATACATACATATACATATACGATAGAAGTTAAAAAATAATTCATTCATTTATCACTTTAGAAAAAAAATGGGTTATTGGTTGAATTTTTACAAAAATCATTAGATTCAAATACTATTCATATAAAGTAATATGTCTCTATAGTTATGAAATATAATAATACCAGAAATAGCGATAAATAAAAAGAAAAGCATGAACAAATTTTAAAATGCCCAATTTCCAAAAAATATAATTGTAATATCTAAATGAAAAAAATTCTTTAAACAAATTGTAAAAGATTTAAATTACATTTATTTTTACATTTTCTTAATATATTTGGATTTCTAAGATTAATTTTTTAGCTCAAGTTGCAGTTATTCACTTTAAAAGTTTATTTCTTAAAAGTCAAAGTTATTATAGCAAAATAACCGTCCCCAAGAAAGTTATGAAGACCAACTAATTTTAGACTTGAAATTTACTACAAGCAACTCTTTCTTGGATATTAAATTTATAATAACTTTTTGACATTATGATTGCCTGTTTTATTATTTATTTTATAAATTAATACAGAATAATTTATAGTTATAAATAAATATGAAACTACAGCAATTTTCTTCAATCCATAATTAATATTTCATGCCTTTTCTATTTCTCAAAAATAACATCAACTTTTGTTGAATTGCTGTCAATGGAAAACATTTTGAAAGCAACATTATAGTAAAACCAGAAATGAATACAATCTCTGCAAGCAAATAAAAATGCTGATAGAGACAAATTTAATAATAATAATAATAATGAAGAAACATGAAATAAAAATTTAAATGAAATAAAAGATGAAACAAATAAAGAAACAAATGTTTATATAAGAATAAAATAAAAGTAATAAAATTCAGTATCTTTCTTCCCAAACCTTGGGTTTTAATCGAGTCTTCTTATTTCTTCTTCCTGCAAAATCAGCATACCTACAAAGAGAGAAAACAAAATAACATTTTAAATCTAGAATTAGAATTTTATAAAATGATATGGAAAGAAATTCAATTAAAAGTTTCCATTTCTTAAAGAAAAAGGTGCATTTATTATTATTATTATTATTCATTTAAATCAGTTCATATTTAGAAAACTGAATACTATACACCTGGTGTAGGAAAAACTGAATACAACCTGTATGGAAAATATTTCTGCAAAGGAAAACATATATGAAACATTATATTAACAGAAGCTAAGAGTTAATTTGATTTTAACATTGAGTATTAAGCAATTATTTCAAAGAAAAAAATTAAATGATAAATTTTGTAAAACATGTATCTTACCCCGAATCTAATTTCTTGAATCTTTCACTGCCTGCAACAACATATTTCTGTTTAGAAACTAAATCCTCCAAATTGAGCACAGAATGTCCATTGACAGGCGTATACAGTTGTCGAACAGCACCAAAACTAGGTTGTAGACGCTCAGTTAAATAGCTTAAAAACATATCCAAGTTACGGTAGTATTTGCTATTAACCACACACCTATAGCCCGAGAAGTGTTCATCGCCATTTATAAATATTTGTACCCACTTCGTTTCAGGTAAAGTCATCACATAGCTGCTATTTTGAATATTATCATTGGCTCTGGCTAGGCATGATCGATGATTTCTTGGATCGGTAGGGGAATCCTTTACTACTGACAAATCATTTAATTCTGTAATTTCATTAGACATGACACAAGAATGTCATACCTCTACTCACAATTAAGATGATAGCATTAGCGTATAAATTCCAAGTTCTCCAAGCAAAGTAAGTTGACATTATTATACACTCCGTTGATTATCCAGTTCAGATTTACGCAGCAAAAAGCAGTACACAGCCGCTGTAACCATAGCAACCACAGTTGGCCGGAAATTAACGATCGTCTAGAGTCAAAGATATATGTAAAACTGAAATCCGAAACTTAAATTTGCAAAATAAAGAACTGCATATAATATGTCATCCTAAATTTAAGGGAAAATAGATGCACTATTGAAAAAGATATTTTATTTCAATAATAAAGATTTGATGTGGCTGAAATTTTTTTAAAAAAAAATCAGTTATTTAATAAATATCGCACAAGAGCAGTAGGGTTTATTTTTCAGATGAAAAGGCAAATAAATTTTATAAATAATGGTGAGAAAAATTTGAAGCACGAGGGTGGTTGGTTTTGTCGAACAAAGCGGAATTGGATATCGCCGTTTCTGTAACAGACGATAATTGAACAATTTAATTTTGGTGGGTACTGATTTGTTTTTATTTGTTCGTCAGTTGCCGAGATTGTGTTTTTTTTCGTCATTGCTCACTCATCTTTTTGTGTTAAGAACTTGAATAATGAAGCTGAAATGAAAGATTCAATTATTTCTAACATGGATACAATAGTAAACAATATGTTTTATAAAAATAGCAAGAAAACTAATGAGCTGGTGATTCGTTTAGCATCGACACAATTTAATGAAATGAATGTTGTGTTCACAAATGCAGATAAACAGAAACAACTACCGAAGTTGAAGCCTTTCACCACCCAAGAAGATAATATTAAAATAATCTTCTCAACTAAGGACCCTTTATGTGCGGTAAAACTATAGTCACTGGAAAAATTCATGGAGTCAAACATTACCACAAACATTATATGGGAGAATATATGCTCTCGATTTTTAGTTCAAGATATCCCTACAGATACACCATTAGGACAACTTGCGGAAAGTATTGAAAAAAAATGACATGATTGTTGTAGAAATGAGAAGGTTTCTGAAACAGAACTCTACTCGTGTGACCTCACCTGTGCTGATTACAATCCTAGGGACAGCTATTCCAAAAGATGTTAAAATTGGCTTTATCAACCAAAATATAGAACATTTTGTTGACAGACCGCGTCAATGCTCTAAATGCTTTTCTTTTTTTCACCCATCCCGAGTCTGTGACAAACTCAACGCGTGTGCTAATTGCGGCGAAATTCACGATGGGTTATGCCAAAATGTAACCCGATGCATCAATTGCAAGGGAAACCACAACGGAAAGTCCAACAGCTGTCCTATCTATGCAAATGAAAAAAAGATATTAGAATTAAAATGTCATAATCATATGACCACAGGAGAAGCACGTAGAATCTTTTTACAAACGAAACAAAATTATGCAGAAGTAACTAAATCGACCCAACCAGTATCTGAGGTTCAGGACCCCATTAACGCAAAGTTTGAATCGCTCATGAAATCGATAGACGAGAAATTTGAAAAGCAAGTAACTTTGATAACAAATATGTTGATGAAATGAATAGACACTATAATCGAAAACATCTACAGGGAGGACAATTATCCTCTTCCCCTGCTCGTAAAAAGAGTCTTGTTTCTATCCCTAATCAAAATGTATCTAACATTCCCTGGGATACCAGAGTTTCTTATGATGAAGAAGAACTGCCTGACGGTCAGTTGGTGGTTCTTTGTTTTTGTTGGCTTGCTAGGCTGTTTGCTTAGTCTTCAGTTTCGGCTTATTGTTTTGGTGTTTCACATCTTTTTTGATTTGTTGTTTACTTTGTCATTTATTGTATTGTTGTATCGCATCTTTTTTGACTGGATGGTTACATTATCACTTTTTATATTGGTGTCAAGTAACGCCTTCTTATTTGCCTTTTTGACTTTCTTTTTACTGCAGCTTTATCAGCTAACCCGAAGTATTGTGTATTTTCCAAAATTTGGAAAGGGGTCGTTTTTCTTGCGCCCTCTTTGTTTGGAAATTTCTTTTTTCGTTAGAAAATCAGGATTTTCTTTCCATTGATTTATATATTTGTAACTATGTCATTTGTTCAATGGAACTGCCGTAGCATTAAAAATAAACGCATCTGGTTACACCAACCTCCCTTTTCAAATTCAGACTTTTGTATTTTTCAGGAAACCTATCTTAAAAAGATGGACAATTTTTCTCACCCCGATAAAATTATTTTTCGTACCCATCGAAGTGACCGGTTAGGAGGTGGTTTACTGATAGGAAAACCTAAAAATCTGGCTGCTAGGATCATCCTCAGTAAAGAAAATGATCCGAATTTAGAGCTACTTGCAGTTGAAATTCATAAGAATAAACAAAAATTCATAATCGTAAATATTTATGCACTACGGGGTTTTAACATAGACCAGATAAAAACTTTTTTAGATAATCTTAACCAACCAACTTTCATTTTTGGAAATTTTAATCTGCACCATTCCCTTTGGGGTGGAAATTATCACTCACCACATAGTGAGGAATTTGTTGACTGGCTGAATAACTCCGACTTCACGATTCTAAATACCACAAACCCAACACATATCATTAGCTCCAATAGTAATTCTATCATTGATCTAACCCTATGCTCTAATTCTCTTTTTCATGAAATTGAATGTTATAATTTTGGATGCACTTTCGAATGTGACCATTTACCCATAGTTGAATCATGGTCGAAATTGAAAATATCATATAAATCCCTTTAAAATATCAATTGGAACCTAATTATGAAAGAAACAAAATATTCAATTCAAAGAGCCAACCAAACATAGAAGCTATTACTGATAAAATCTCCCATACAATTAACAACTATACAACAATCAAAACAATATCTAATGAATACCCACCATGGTGGAATACCGCTTGCTATAATTTTAGTCGCTTAAAAAAACATGCATGGACAAAAGCAAGACGCAATATTTCTACATCTGATTGGATCAATTATAAAAAATACAGAAGCAGATTAAAATTTCATATTAAAAATCAAGAGAAAATTACTGGAATAACCTGAGTAAAATATCACAAAACCCGAGATTATTTTTTAAAATTTTAAACTAAATATCGAACCATTCCAACCCCAATATTAAAGATAATGACATTATTTTCTATAATAATCGCTATATTTATAATTCGAAAACCCAAAGTAATCTTTTTGCAAAGCACTTTTCAATGCAAACTCTGAAATTCCAACCTCTTCCAATTGACTATAATGATAACAACGAATTCCTGAATAAAACTATAGAAATGTGGGAACTTAAAAGAGCAATTCAGAAATCAAAAAATTCTACCCCAGGTGCAGACAAAATTACTGTAACATGGTTTAAAAAACTAGAGGATACATCACTTGTTAAAATACTTCAAATGTTTCAACAACAACTAGATAGTTCCGCATTCCCAAAAAATTGGAAGCATGCAATTATCATCCCAATTCCCAAACCAAATAAAGATAACTTCTTACAGACCAATAGCCCTTACTTTAGTATTCTGTAAAATGTTTGAACGCATCATATCGCAACGCATAATTCATTATATCGCAGCTAACAAAAAACTGAATCCAAACTAACACGGCTTTGTACACTTTAGAAATAACCATACTGCAATTTATAAAATTTACACTGCAATTTCAGAAGCTCATAAAAACAAAAAATCGCTAAATGGATATCGCTAAATGGATGCATAATTTCCTTCAAGAACGGACATTCCAAATTAAATGGCGAAATGTTTATTCCGAAGTAAAATTTCTTTATAAAGGACTGGCTCAGGGGAGCGTCATCTCACCAATTTTGTTCGCAATATTCATGAATGATTTTTTCGAGACCTTGGATTCAAAGGTTGATTGTTCGATTTTTGCTGACGACATTTTCGTATACTGCTCTCATGACTCGATAAATTATATAAAAATGAAGTTACAAAATACAATGGAAAACATATATACATTGTGCAATTACTGGAAATTATCCATTAGTGCAGAAAAAAGTGCTATAATAGATTTATCTAAAAATAAAAATAAACCCCCTACCCTGTATAAAATATGCTGGTATTCCCTTAACATGGAGTGAAACTATTAAATATTTAGGAATCCAGTTTTCAAGAACTAAACAAAATAACAGAATATTACAAAATTTAAGAACCAAGGCCCTCAAAAAAAATTTCGGTCTCAAAATACTAGGTTCCAAAAGAAATGGTGCAAGAACGAAACACTTAATTACAATCGCTAACAACAGTATACTTAGCATATTCTTGTATAGTTGCCCCATAATTAATAAATTTTCTGAAACACAATTCAAGTCTTGTAACACTATACAAACAATGGCCCTCAGAGTTGCTCTCGGAGTACCAATTTGGACCCCCAACATCATCTTATTAAAATTAGCTGGCCAAGAAATACTTTCAGACAAGATCAAACGTCTAGCAATGCAATTTTTTATAAAACAAATGTCCAACCAGTCCTTTTCACCTTTGGTTGATAATCACTAAGAGATGGATCGTTTTTTGAGCGACAAAGATAAAGAAATCATTAATAACATTTTCCAACAACTTGATTGCGTACCGGATCATATAATTACTATACCACTCCATCTACAATATCACCCAAATTTATGCAATATTTTTTTTAATGAATTCAGGTTCCAGAACAAAGGTTTACCAATCCCGATTATTACTGCAGATTTCAATGAGTGTTTACAGAATAATTTTGAAAATCATTTCATTATAGCTACAGATGGCTCGAAATCTGAAAATTCCACCTCAATTGCAAGTGTCTCTAGCATCCAAAAATTTCTTTACAGAATTCATACATTAAATTCAATATTCACTGCCGAAGCCTTGGCAATCTGCCAAGCGGAGGACGATCTTACAATCCCAGAAAAGCACAACCTTATTATTTCAGATAGCTATTCAGTTCTGTTAGCACTTAAAAATGTCACTTTGCACTCTCCTAAGGTCATCCAAAGACTCGCCTCAAAAATTTACATCAGGAAGAAACTAAATCAAGAAATAGTTCTTTTGTGGGTTCCTGGACATTCCGGAATTTCTTTTAACGAAGAGGCTGATCATCTAACGAAGAAGGTCTCGGCATTTACACCTTTTCTAGAATGGATTTCTCCTGAAGACATTTTTTCTACAATGAAAAAAAATCTCTAGACAAAGTGCAAACGAAAACTACCTAAAAAGTAAATATCAACCATTATTGGGTGAATTTCCCGACATTATATCCATCTCAAAATGGACAGGGCACAGAATACAAGATAAAATCATTGCCCGAATAATCAGCAAAACCATAATCACTCCAGGACTTCTTTATGAATACAATCTTTCAGATAACCCTTTATGCAGCAAATGTGGAGAGATAAACGATATTTCACATATTCTTCTCAAATGTCAAAAATATTCAACGTACAGAACGGTGTTATGGAACAAGCTACATATAGATGATCCCGATATTTACTACGATGTTCTTTTACGCCATGTTTTCGCCAACAAAAAAAATATGCTCATCTTTCTGCAATCTCTCAAGTACTTTGGTATTTCTTAAGTTGCAAAAACAGACTCTGTTTTTTTTTGTTATTTTCCTCACTCAAGCATGTGATGCTTCCTCTGTGCATTTCAGAATACAGGAATGTTAATTTGGAGAACTTTTAGTCGCTGCTTTGTGGCAACCAGGGGATTATAGCCTTTGTCGCTCCATATCCCATAATATTTACATTCAAGATTCAAGATTTTAAATAATGGTGAGAATTAAAAGATACACGTACAAAATGAAATACGTCGTTCAGAGAGATCCTGGATCCTAGATATTAAGATATATGTATTAAAATGTTCAACTCTTTTAATTTTTGTAATTTCTTGGTAATGAAACTGTTTCATACAAATTTCAAAAAATATCTGGAAGTAATTTAAGGCTCTACCAAACGGCAAAATACCGTCTACACTTTCATGGGCAGTTGTCGATTTATGCCTGCAGCAACCGGTCAAGCAAGATTTTTGTCATCGTCAGCTTTTTAAAATCATCTTGAAAATGTAGACAATAGTGATGGAAATATCGTCTGCAAACGAAATTCAAATAATAATGTGAAACTTTGACAGTGAAGTAGTGTGCCAAGAATGGCGCGATTGACGCTAACTATAAAACTAAAAATGCATGTATTTAATGTTACATATTACTAAATGCTAAAAATAGTTTCGACAGAATGAAAAATGCGATGTGAAACTTCGGTATCTTTTCCCTATTCTGAGGGGCAACTTATTTCCCTTTCTTTAAAAAAACTGGCACTACCGTAAGGGGAATAGTTCTCTAGAAGGATCTTCGAGCTTGTGATGGAATTTTCAGAGGTATTTAATTTTATTTCAGAGGTATTTATTTTTAAGTAAATAAATAAAATATATATTAATGCTGATGTGAATTGTTTTCTTTTTGTGAAATATATTTGACCATATTCAGTCTTTATTTATTCAAATAATAGTATAATCTTTTTATAATAGTAATTCCTTAAATATTTTATTAACAGCTTCAATATAATTTAAAAATTTTAACTCCAATGCTAGAGTAAAATATATAACAGTGATTTTAAATTTTAATACTGAGATGTTGCAGAAATATAAAACATATTTGGTTTTGACAAAAATATAAAAATTATCATACTTTTATTATTAGCAAAAAACAAAATCACCTTTTGTATGATAGACAATAAAATTCAGGCTTCTTTTTCCACATTTTTTTCTTTTAAATTTAACAAATTACCAGTTAATTTAGAATGATATGTTATTTCTTATTATACGTTCGCATTGAGATGGATGCATAGAATGGAGACACATTTGGAAATGGTCAGACTTTAAAAAAAAAGTGTTTTATTGCTTCTTATTTTTGATGTAATGTGGAGGGCCTCTTTTTAAAAAAATGCTTGGGAATTTGAAAATTTAAGAAAAACCTGTTTTTTAATATTTATGAAAAAATAAATGAAGTTTTAATGCTTTAGCTTTAAAAAAACTAAGAAAAATGCAATAGAATATTTTAGAAAATTAATTTTGATTATTATTATTAAATGAAAATTATTTAATGATTCTTATTTTTCAAAAATATTGGTAATAAATCTACAAAGAATTTAAAAAAAACCCAACTCTGTAGTTGCGAGTAAATTGAAAAAAAGAGAGAGAGAAAAAAAAAGGCATTCAACACACCTTTTTTATAGAGTAATTTTAGAAGTGAGTGAGATAAATTCTGTAATGCCTTAGAATTCAACAATATTTATCAAGTGAAGAATTTTATTCAATGAATTGTTTTATAATTTTGAATAGGTTTGGGAAAATAAAAATCCTTTAAAGGAATAATAGATACAAATCTAATCTAAGATACATTTTCAAAAACTATTTTTAAAAAATAAAAAGGAGGAAAAAAGCCATTCAATCAATTTTAAAACAGCGTAAAAGTATTTCTTATTCATTGGTGGTAATGCATTTAAATCCTGTTTTTATTTTTTAATTAAAATTCATAAAAATAGGTACTTAGTGAATTTTTTATGTCCCAGAATCAATTTCTTGCCATATTTCAAATTCCTAAATTTATTTGTTTGTACAGCATGTCTAAGTATAGTAATTTTTTATATACAAAAAAAACCCCTAAAATTTGTCGAGATTGATCCAACAAATATCAATTTCCATATAGACAAAAATCAATATATTTCAAAAGTTATTTAATTTTATTTTAAACTTGTTGGCATTCCTCTTCTGTTTTATTTATCAATTTTTGTTTTATTTGTACTTTTCTAGAAAATTAAGCACTTTCTAAGTGCCTTATTAAAAGTTAAGCACTTTTAAGGTACTTAAAAATGATTTTAAAATTTCAGCACTATTTATGATGCTATGCACCTTTTAAGCTTAATTGAATGCACACCCAGAAATCTTTTTTTTCCAATATATTTTTGTTTTAAATTTAATATTAATAAGATTAATTTATAGGAATTTATAAAATACTAACCCAAAAGCAGCATAATTTTTTTTGCTTGTCATTATTACTATAAAAATAATTACAAAACTATTACTAAGAATAATAAAAAAGTGTTATTATTTTACAAAATTCATTGTTACAAATTTTAATAAACATTAGAACAAGTTGAATGGTACAATAAATGTTTACAATAAATGACATTAAGAGTGACACTATTAAAAATAAAAAAGACATTTAAAGGCAAAATTGCTGGAAAAGCATTTTCAAATTCTATAAATATACCACTAGTCTCATTTTACAATTCTTATTATATTCATTGTATTATGCAATCTAAAAATTTAATTTGAAGCAGAAGTGATTCAATTCCAACTAACTCAATAATGTGTCGATAGAATTGCAATTTATTAAAGCAATGGAATTTCATTGCACTGGCTTTGATTTATCTACAAATTCCAAGATAGTTTGAATTTTTTAAAAATTACAACTATTATTGCTACCATGAGCTTTTGCATACATTGAAAGCTAATGGGATCACTAAAATTTTTTTACCCCAGATTTAATTACAAAGTAACGTCTTGACTGGAATCCCACGAATATTGAAAGGAGAAAATTGAAGATATTCTCTAAGTAGGAGCAATGAATAAAGAGCGATAAATACACCATAACGTAAACCTACGTTCTTAGGTTTACCAGACAGAAAATGCTCAAGTGACTTCACTTTCGTTGTCGTTTGTCGACGAAAGTGTCGATGGTATTTTGCCGTGTGATAGGACCTTTATGGATTGTCATCTCTTTTGACCTCCAATGACTTTGAAATCATCAATTTGGTATTTTAAATTAATTTTTAAAGCAATTCACTTAAGTGACACTCTTAACATCCCCCTCACTAAACATAGAGTTTATCCATACAATTGTAATAACATTTATTTTTGAAATTCTGCTAATTTTTAAATAGGAGGACAGATTACTCTGCATGCTTTAAGTGTCAAATACAATTTCAATGTCTATTTTCTGTGTTTTAGAATCCAGAATAACAAGGGGAGGATACAAAGTAAAAAATCGAGCTCAGGATGAGATTTAGTATAATAGTAGTAGCCCTTTAATATTTTCATCCATGAAAATATTAAAGAGGAATAGACAACCAATTTCAGAAAAAAGGACCTAAAAATTTAGCATGGCTTATTTACTATGGCTTATTTACTATTACTGTAAACAACAGTAGTAAAAATATCTTTGCGGACGCCTTTCAACTATAGTTTACTCAAATGATCAAAAAGATCCCCAGATGAGTAATATATTTGAGAAATGTAAATTAATCCTTATTCTAAATTGGTATTAAAAACCTTGATTCCATATCACAGCTTTTATTAACAACGGAAAAAACACATTCAAAAAACAAAACAAAAACATACATTGTTGCCACACAGGACGAGCTAAATCAAACAAAACAAATTATTTCTAGGTTATAGATGGACGGTTTAAATTCAGACACGGAAAATCATATTGTACAATCATAAATTGAACACATACGTAAAATAAAAATTAAATAGAGTTAAATATTTACAACATGTTACAATTACTATATTTAATTTTTGCCGAGCATCCAGATACTACAGTGGATAATGCTTTGGATCAGCATTTATGAGACCAAAGTTCTGTCTTGGTCTACAATTTTTTTCTTTCTAAATTAATTCAAATATAACTGAACAATTTACAAACAGTTTTAATTAATATATTTTTTTGATTTTTATGGAAAAATAAATATTTATTCTCCTACTTATTGGATTACAATTTATTTTTTAAAAGAAAATTATAAATATGAAGGCGGTTTTTTAAATATTCAAAAATTGGATATAATCCATATATCTAAATGATTTAACTGGAAATGAGTAAGACTAATATCTCGGAGAAACTGTTGGTGGCCAAAACAAACTAATAGCAAATAAATTTAGAAATAATTCCCTAGCTGAAAACAGCATTTATTAGTATAGTGTCATTTCAATTAAAACAAACATAAAATGAATCTTGTTAACAAAGTGAAAAATATTCAAGGTGTCTACTAAAGTTGCGTGGCCTCTTTCCTTATATCAAACTGCTGAAATATATATATGTGGAGATTTAATTAGAGGCTATCACCATTCCATTGTTATACCGAACACACTCAGATTTCAATTTAGTTTTATTATATTGTAATAGATAGTACCATGGGTTTTACTAATACAAAGTGCTAAGTCACATGACTATAAGTTTTAGTAAAAAAGCAAACTGCTGACATTCTGCTGGCTCTCTCTTTCTCGAGAGGGGGGGGGGGTCTTCGTCTTCGGTAAAGATGAGTGCTGAATATTCTTACGCTGTTTGTTAAGTGCAGACATCGTGTTAAGCTTCGCCCTTTGGTGCAATCTAAAAATTTTAACTTCTATCTTTAATGGAAATAACCTTTCATGTCTTAGTTGTTAATGTCCTGTAAATTCTGTTTACTGTAAACATTTTTTTTCTCTTTAAACGTTACTTCTTTTCTTAATCAGTACCTTAGACACTGATCCGAATGGAATTGAATGGATATTTTGTCCCATCCAGTTCTATAAACTTAGCGGTACGGTCCCGGAATTTTGCATTTGAAATTTATTTATATTTTACGGTTTGAAATTTTAGACTTTCTTTAGCTTAAAAGTAGTTTAAAAAATAAAAGTTAATAATTTTCCTTTAGTAATTCGTTTGTAGTCAACTTAAAACTCATCAGTAATTGAAGGTCAATTCATGCGACATTAAAGTGACGTGTCATGCACTTCTGTGCATGGAATTTAAATTTCCATCCACACCGCTTTCGTCGATGAGATTGCCATTAACGTCCTCCACCAAGTGAGAAGATTATTTTTTCGTGTATATTTGAAGTTAAAATTTTGAAATATTTTCTATTTTCTTATATGTTAAAAGATGAAATACTTGTTTACTGCTGGAAAGATGAAATACTTGTTATGCGAAACGCAAGAGTGATGGTCATGATATAATGATTTTTTTAAAAAAAAAATTCCTTTCAACAATCTTGACTATATTTGTTAGCATTAGGATAGAAAGTTTTAAGTTTTCGAAGTAGGTGATATGCAGAAGTCATTTTGAAGAAAATCCATTCAATATGTGCCTATTTACTAAATGTATGAAACTGAAACGTACAGCTGTTCCAGTAATTTTTTTAAAAAACTCTTCGAAGAAAAAGAAATCGGTAATCGAGTTGACATCAAAAATAAATGTAGACAGTAAAACAAAATCGTGACTACATTTCTAATTTACTTTATTGACATTTGGTGGACACTGGTGTTTGGGTCGAACGCCTGAGGGTTGATAGAGATGAACAAGGCGCTGTGACAGCTGATTGGACAATCACTCTGTTCTCACGATCTGCTGTGACCCTAGGTCGACCGCTACCATCCTGACGCTAGGGATAACGAATATTTTAGAAACGGTTATTACGTAAGCAATATCAAAAAGTCACAGATTTCAGTGACCAATACTTTTCAAAAATGGGTGTGATTCAAATCACTGACACGTTCTTATTGGTTAATATTTCGATTTCAGGTCTTGGATCACGATAGAAAGTAACAATCGATACGATCTGTCCAATGGACGCTCTCGAAGCAGATGTCAATCATGCATTTGAAAAGTCCCTTACCCACGGATGCTCTTTCCAGGAACAGACCCCCCCCCACACACACAAATAGTTGGGGCAGGTGGCCGGTGGTGGGACTTTTGATCACACGCAGTGAGCTTCCTATTTCAAAAAGAGTCAATTCTCCCCATCGCTGGAAGCTATACGCGGCTTGACTAATCTTACGAAAACTAGATTTCTTCCGCATTCATCTTCACAGAAAAATACTAACTTGTGTTTTTAAACAAGTTTCGGCCGATATTCAATGCTTCAAACAAAATTAGTAAAAATTTATATCTATTCTTAACTGGATATAAATACTATAATTACTAAATATCTACGATTGAAGCGATTTAATAAGTTCATAATTAAATTTTCTGTGCCTGGTTAGCATGAGAATTCCGTTACTCTGAAGGATTTCCCAGTTTTTAAAGTCAGAATTATGGCTTATTAAGCTGTTTTAAAGATTAAAGGACCATTTTAAATTAATTGCCAATGATAAATTTTTCTTCATTGATTTATAACAATATTTTGAGAAAGATGCATATATATCCATGCGAATTTAAATACTTTTAAAAAAAATTATAAAAGAGTATATAAAGCCTTGCATCATGTATATATCAATACATTTGTTTAGATATCATTAAATATTATATTTGGCAATGAGGTAAAGAAAGAAATGCTTCGTTTGTTAAAATTTTGTTGATTTCAGAATTTATCGAGATATAATTTATAATGTTCACATTTAAAATACTTATTTATTTATTTATTTTTTTGCTTTAAACTGACTTTCTTTAAAATATTTTAATTGAAAAGAACTTAAATAAATTAACAATTAAAATAAAAAAATTTCACTTCTTCTACATAATATTTTAAAGGTATGTAAAAGAGAACTGAGATCGTTAGACTCCAGTTATATAATCTCATAAATTTGCAAAAACGTCATTTCAAGAAAATATCAGTAGTGTATACTGAGTCTCTTTCAATCTAAACTTAAGATTTAAAAAATCGAAGGAAAAATTCTGAAAGTAAAGGCAGATAAATTGCCAAAAAAAAAAAAAAATGGTTGCAACCAGCCTTTCGATTGTCATTTATTATCAAAACTAAAAGGCGTTCAAATTTACATTCTTATATATTGAAATAAATTCTGCATTTTTTCGAAGTATCTATTGTAAAATTTTCAGCCATGTTTCATAGAAAATGTTTAAAAATTCGGTATCATGTAAATACGGTGTTTGCGTCACACAATATTATATACTTTAGGAATTAAAAAAATAATAGTAAGATTAATACCTCATTTTGTTAACATAAATATTACAATTATAAAGGTTTTAAAGCTCATAATTTATAAAATTCATCTCTCATCTTTGTGTATTTGACCCTTTAACAAGGTAATCCAACTGACAGTAATCCTCATGAATCTCAGTGTATCTATATAATTTTTAAAAAAACTCAGTATTTTCCAAATTTTTTCTACCGATTCAAGCATAATTTTATAGCAAAATTCCATTAACATGACACTACCTATGGTCTATCTTTTTCACTAAGACTATAAAAATCAAGCCGTGCCTGTAAGATACTCTTATATGAATTACATAGGGCATAAAATTCTCCTAATTTAATACATGAATTAAATAATATAAACATTTCCCAGATTTGGTTCTTGTATAGTATGAAGAATTTTTTTTAAAAAAATTCGATGAGTTAAATTCTTTAATGTTGTCTAATATATTTGTTGTTCCCATGAGGATTACTAAAAATTGAAAGTATTTTAAACAAAAATAATAAATCAGTCAATAATTTAATGTAGCTTAACAATAAAAAAAGAGTACAATTTAAAATATTCCTTCACTTCAAATATACGATTTAGTGCGTATCAATAAATAATCAATAAAAAATTATTAGGGAAAAAGTTTTTTTTACTACAAAAATATTAAAATAATTTTTTTATATCTTCAGCACAAAATAAATTAAATCATTTCAGATAGTTATCATAAAATGCACAAAGTATCAATAATTTATTTTTTTTATTGGCAAATGTTCCATTTGAAATGTTGATGCCTTCTTAAATGATACAAAAAAAACTTTTTAAATCAATTTCCTTCAGAACGCGTCACTTTTTCTATGAGAATTAAGATTTAAAATGTGAAAGTAGTATAGAAAAGTATTATTTAAAAAGTAATTTCGCCTGGATACTTTCCCCTCTGTTTTTCGAAGTGTTTTAAATATGATGCAATGCCCCTTTTAAAATGCCTGCTGATTTAAACCCTGCGTGGGTAAAAGGTTCACAGAAAATCAGCAGATGTGAACTTGGGAGGTCTGTCCTTTTCTCGTCCTTTCCCAGACACGAGGAATGTAGTTAGAGGCCCCGTCGCTCGAAGGTCACCATAACCGATAGGCAAACATTTAAGTCCTCGACTACATGGTTTGTTCAGAAGATTTTAAGAAGCAACGGTTTCAATAGAACTGGGAGTGACGATGGCTCGGCCAATTCCTTTCCCTGAGTTCAAACGCATTTTATAAATAAATAAATAATAATAATAATAAACGATTACTCGACTTCCGGGGAAAAACACTACCTGAAAAAGGATAAATTTCTTTCATTTAAATAAGCAATTACTAAATTCATGTGAAGACTTAAATATGCTTTTTTCTACGCCACTCTTTTTGATATTTGCTGTTTTATTTTGCTATTGATTTCTAACATTTTTTTTAATATGCTTGTTTTTAGCATTTTTTCAAGATTTTAAATTTAAAAAATTGTAACCAAAATAATTTTATTTTATTGTTCACCATATCTTAAATTGATATATTTTTTTTAAAGAATCTCTTTTGAAAACCGCTGGCGGATATATTTTATTCTCTAATCTTGATTACGATTATTGCAGATTTAAATTTAAAAAGTTCTTAAGATATAACTTAGCTGCCTTAATGTTAAAAAAATAAAACTAAGATCCTTGAGGACTACAAAATGTTATGCAAAATAGAAATTTAATATAGCATTCTTAAAAAAAATGTGTTTAAATGACGTTTGGATGGAGACTTATAAAGGAAATTATTACATTTGTCGTTTATTGTTTAACACCATTGCATATATTCTGGAATTTCCCACTGAATGCTTCCTTAAATATTTTTAAATGCCTCAAATCACCAGAAATATTACTTAAAGTAAATGTCACATATCAAAATTGGAAATACGCAGACACAAGAAAGTGGAAATTAAGATTTACTGCCAAGTTTTCAGAAAAAAAATGCTTATTTTTATTTATAATTACCAAGTGATCTAATATACAAAAAAAAAAAAAAAATAGTATCTGAGACATAGTCGTTAAATTTCCTATTTTAATAATTTGCTTTCAAATATGAACTAAACTCTTGACTGTTTGGTTTGCATAATATTCCATCATGCTAATAGATCTCCCCCGGGGAGCTAGTTTATTTCGATTTTTAATCATAAACCGATTTAAGTATTTCACAATCATAGGAAATGCAGAGAACGAGACCACTTTTTCTGATAAATTGGTCAATTTAATTTCATACTTTAATACAATTTATTTTGTTTAAATTATTATTTTTTATTTCATTAATTTAATAGAAATGTATTTATTTTTATTGTTTTATTACGAATCTAGATTTCATGGGTTTCATATTTCTGCACAAAAGTATTGAGACAAACTTTCAGCGTCAATGAATATTCCATTAAATATGTGTACATAATGAAACACATAAGAAACTGACCATGACTCATACATGATAAAGTGTTACTTATTGTAGCATTTTGTAATTTTTAAAATTTGAAATTATAAATTATGCAACTAGAAAAAAGAAATTCTTTAATTTGATCTGTTTGTTTTGCGCGAGGTCTTTTAGGCCCTGCGCAAAACTTTCTTTTGGGAATTTTTTTAAAAAATTACTTTTGTACATTTCGAAACCGATTCAAAACTACTGTCAATGATTCTGTATACGACAGGGCATATTTCTTTCATAATTGAAAGTAATTCTTACGCCGGTAATCACTTTTAAATAAGGAGACGGTTACCTCTTACGCTAATTTTCGAGAGTTTTCTGACTATGCTGGCAAATATTTCTAAAATTTATACATCATTAATTATCTGAAATACCATTATCACTGTCTCTTCATGAAATTCCTATACCTGTATAGTTTAATTCTTTTACCATGCCTATGGAGATTATCGACAAAAGTAAAGAAATCTTTTCTTGTAAGCAATTAAAATTTCAAATACGGCTCTAAAATATTAAATTTTCTTAATTAATTTGTGAAACTGTTGGGGATTCCTACATAAACAAGATGCTTATTCCTTTATTGAATCCATCGACATGAATAATTATAAAAAAAAAACTTTCATTGATTGTTATTTCCACTCTTAGCGATCATTAACAAGAGAAAGAAAATGGAATGTTGTAAGTTACATAAACGCAACGTATGTTTTGCAAGTTTAATTTTACATATTTAACACATCAATTACTTTTCCACGGTCAGTTTTATGAAAGGATGTAAGTACAATTAAAACTTTTGTAAATTACATTGCTTGATAAATATAGCAAATATAGAAATAAATAAATAGTGTTTTCTTTTTAAGAATGGCAAAAATTAGATAATTAATTTACGTCTACTGTTTTTTTAAAGAATACTAAACATTATAAACGTATCGAAATTTATGAGGAATAAAAGATTACAGAATAATATTTTAAAAGAATCGTTTGTTTGTTCTAGTTGCTTCAGAATATTTTTGAAAATGGCAATTTCATTAAATGTGCACACAAAATAATGGGAAAAGATGGGGAAAAACTCGCAAAAAAAATGTTGCTATCTTTAATAAATTTTACAAACACTTTAAAATCACTAGAATAATCTAAAATTTTAAAAATAATTTTTTAATAAGGAACATTTAATCTAAGTTTAACCTGGTATATTTCATGAGGTTAAAATTTCATCATTTTGAAGCATTTAAGAGCGGAGATGCCTTTATCTTTCAATGAAAAATAATGATTTGAAACATTGAATTTTGATAAAATTGCTACGAGATAGAACCTGGATCATCAATACGTAAGTAGAAAATTATATGACTCTTGAATTGTATATTTTTTCAGGTATCCAATCAATTTGATGATTTGTATTTCTTATTATAATAGAAGATGAGCCCTCTATTCCAAAAAAGTATGTATCAGTTATATATTGCTATTTATACGTATCTGATTAACAGAACTATTCGGGATTAGATCTAATTCTAGACAAATGCTACTTGATTGCTCAATACTAAAATACTACGATGATTTATTTGAAAAAATAATAAAGGAATATTAAATGCAATTTTAATCCTTCATTAATTGCTTATTTTGAATAT
>JAOUZG010036559.1:3741321-3760553 GCA_026289955.1 Argiope argentata
TCTATCTATCTATCTATCTATCTATCTATCTATCTATCTATCTATCAATCAATCAATCAAGTCAATTCCTTCTTAAGTTAACTAAGATTTTTTTTAGTTACTTTTAATAAAATAATTACAATTACTATCAATAATTTATTCACAAAAATAGTGATTTTTCGAAAACCTTGCATTTTACCAATTGAGCTATTGCCAATTGGTTTCAAATTTCATTACAAATTGAAGAGAGTGTGAACTATCGGTATGAATTGGGGGGGGGGAAGTATTAGGACTCTTTTCGCTCTGCTCTAGCGTATAGCGTATTATTAATATTATTATTCTAGCGTATTATAAATAATACAGAAACACATTTATTAGAAAGTATGCAAGAAAATTTATCGGAGATCAGTAGCTCAGTTTTTCTTTTAGTTTTTAAAAAATTAAAACCAAATTTTTAGCATGCATATTAAGCATATATACGAGATTATATCTCTTGTATATCCAAAGCTTAAAATAACTTCTATGCTTCGTTTATTTTCGGTATTAAATTTTATCTAGGAAAAAAGCAACTATAATTTGAAAATTTATTTAATGCTTGCTTATTTCAAAGCAGAACCTTTCGGAGGTATTGATTTTGCCTGCAGTGAACATATTTAGTAAGATGCCTTAAATAATATGTAAAAATTCAATGTGACATTGGATTCTTTTTGCTAATTTTTTAAAAAATTTATTCTGTGAGGATTTTTCAAGGTAAGTAATTAATTTTATTTGAACTAATTTAATGCAATTTTCGATGCATTTTAATCAAATTTATTTATTTTTACAGCAATAATTATCTATATAAATGTCCAATACACTTCATTAAATTGGTTAAATAATATTGTTACGTTTTTAGAGTAGCGGGTTCGGATTGAATGGACTTTACTTGAGGACAGCACAAACAAATTTATTTACAGCTATTTACAGGAAGACTCGATGAAGTAAAACTTCAGATAAACACAATCCAGCAGGCAACAGTCACTTACAGCTTAAATGCAAGCCGTATGCACAATAAACACAGACTGCAAAACAGCTATCGTATAGCACGGCAAACAGTATATCGCAGCGAGCTCGATAACACAACGTTAACAGCAAATGTAAACACAGCTCACTAATAAAATACGAGAAAAGTAATCAGCTAGTCCAGCGAAATCCTTCTCTTCTGCGAGGAGCTCTCAACTAACTAACTCACTCCACCTCTATCTTACGGCTACCTGCCCCTTATTTGAACTAATTTAATGCGAAGCGAGCGTCACGCGAAGCAACGCGGCGCACCCAGAACTGTCTCAGGGCTACCAAAATATTCCCCTAGCCAAATCAACTCGGCTGGCGCGAAGCTCTTAGTGAAAAGTCGCCAATGTTTTCTACTTCGACGCATGTTCGCCCGCTTGTAACAATATACTGAATAACACAACAGCATCTTCTAATTACTCAATGTAGAATATGAACATCAGCGAGGATGCAGTCTAATGTTCCTTTCTTTCTACAATGTTATATTTTCATAAATTATCATTCTCGAGTAGACTTATTCAATCCCTACTATATATATATATATATATATATATATATATATATATAAATATATATATATATATAGTTGAAATCACTATATATATATGAAATTTTATTTGTTGAATGAAAATTTTATTAATGATTTTCAATCATTAATAAAATACTTTGTATTCATCCAATCACGTTCAAGTAAATTTTTCAAAACTTGTAGTGGATGACATTAATACAGTTTTTTCAAATATTAATTCATTATTTTTTTATTAATTAATTAAAAACTAACTTCCTTACCAAAAATCTTCTTTCCCCCCGTTAAATAGGTAACGAATTCAGTTTTTCCCCCCACGCTAATGAGGTTAGGTTTAACTTGCTTTCGGCCAATTATTTCCAATTATTCTGTTTATTTTCATTTTGTTTGAGGCATTTAAAATTAAACATTGTTAATTAATCAATTTTTCCGATTCCTTTTGAAGCACTTTCGAATTAAAATAATGCAGAATAAAGAAAATTAAATATTTCTTATTTGTATTGCGTTCCCCCAACTGGTGTAGAAAATTCACACATTTTGCGTTGCCACAATTGACTTTGAATCCTCAATTGACGTTGAAAATTCAATGCTAGTATAATTTTTTGACCAATTATTTATAATAACTGTAATTGTTAGGCCTGGGCAGCCTGTTTGATAGGGCGCTGTCTTCCCGTTCCTTGGGCTGCGAGTTCGAGCCTGCCAGCCGAAGATTCTCCGTGTGTGGCGGACGTTAAATCTGTCTTGATCATAAAGTTCTCCATATGGAGAGTAATACAGCAGGGGTTATTGGGTCAGAAGAGATCGTTTGCTGTTTCAGATCTAAATTACGATGGATGGGTGAGTGAATGAAATGTGTGAATGAAGTCCCCTTCGTAAAAAGGGTTTGTAATGTATGTGAGCTAGAAGGCCACCTTCTACCCTCAGGAGTCATATCCTCAGAAACTACTGCTCTTTTCTCTCTATTGTAAATCGGAACACGGGTACAACAGCAACAATTGTAATTATTTAATAAAAAGTAGGTAAAATAAAATGTTACCTAAGTAGGAATTGATTTTAAAAAATTGTTTTTATATTACTTGTTACATTTTGTTATTACTAAACTGACTAAGTTAAACGATTTAAACTAAAAAGATTGTTTCAAAAACTGACGGCACATGAACGAGGAGGGAACAAATTTTACTTTTAGCTAGTATAATTAACCATCGAGATCTGTAACTCTTTTTTTTGGCGCCTAGCGATCCAGATAGATTTTTTTTTTGTGTGAATAAAAATAAACATAAATAAAAATTAGTCGCGGGCTCTTTAACTTCACGTTTTATTTGCATTTTTTTATACTTTAAAGTGCATTTGAAAAAACTAATGAGCTAAATTGTGCAATTTTTTTCACGCAAGCTTGTATTTGATCCCAAACAGAACTAAAGGCTTGACAAAAGATTGATAGAGATATTTCCGTTCTGTAAGAATTTTATTACTTTGCGGTTCCTCGTAGCAAATTCAGTATATTCTCGCTTCGCGAGGCTGCTGGAAAATATTTTTACTATTTCCTTTTAGAAATATATTTTTTTATTTCATATTTGAAAATGCATTTTTCCTGTTTTGATCTGTCATTATTTGTTTCTATCCGAATTCAATGATCAGTTTTGATTTGAGTGTTCGTGAGCATTACTGGAAATAAACAAAATTTTTAATGAAACAATATATTTACAGCTAAAGTTGATTACAAATGATATAATTTACAGTTTTAATTCTTAAGCACTCTGACAACTGTGGTAAATTAATTCCTCGAGAGGGCGCTCATCACTTCCGCTGTGAATCAGCAGTCAAAGGGGAGATGGTAGAGAGAGCCCCGACACCAAGGAATTCGGACCGTTTTTCCGCTACCGTCGGCCGAAAAAGGGTCACGACCGGAAACCGTTGAGGCGATCCTCTTCAAAGAGCCGAAACTGGAATTCTTGTGTTGAAGTCCTCTGAAAATGCTCCAAGTGCCACACGTAGGTGGAAAAGAGCAACTGAATATCTGCTGTTCATCCCCATGCCATTGCAATCAATTCTTCATCAGTAAAATTTCATTGTAAAAAATCACCATTTTTTAATCCTTCAATAAACCAATAGTAATCTAAACCAGTGGATTGATGAGTTCAAACCCATCACACCCACACAACGTTCATGAGAATTTCTAATAAAACATGTGTCAGTTAATCTGTGATAACCATGCCCGATATACTGTTATTTGGATAATGATCTGTCTAGGCGTACACAGTTTCTTGCTTCAGTGTAGTTATATTAACGCTCCGCTTCTTTAAAGCAAAACTAGGGCTATTTTGAGACTGACCTTCTAATTTTGAACCGCTGTCAGATGATGGGGATGACTCCTGATACCTTTATGAAGCAACATTATGAAAAAATTTATCACGAATTAAAGTGGATTCTCGACAGAAAATTTTAAAAATTTCGAATATTAATTATTTTTTTCCTTATTTGTATTATTTCTTTGAAGAAAATTGTTTTGTAATAAAATAGCATAATTAAAACTTTTTACTTTATGTATTAAAATAAAAGGAATCATTAATTGATAGACTGGTCTAATGAAGAAAGAGAAAATAATTATACTTTTAGATAAAATCTTCTTATATATTACTGTATTTCTCTTAAATATAAAAATATTTTTGTCTGCTATAAAAATATACTGCAATCTGGGGAGTTTGAAATTTGTATGTACAGTCTGAGATGCTAAATAATGTGAATGTGTCTGTGGTTGGAAAACGGAAGTTTCTTACTGAATATAAGTTCTGGAACTGGTCAAAATAAAAAATCAGAAATATTAAAATAATGAAAAGAATAGACTTTTTAATGAAGCAAGAAAAATGAAAGAAAGAGTTAACACTCTGTTTTAATATATGTTTTATAACTTTAAATTTGTACATCGATTTATAGCTTTCAATCTGTGCACCTATGTCAGTTACATTGAGATGACTATGTGCTATGCATAGTAAAAACTGGGAAGAATTCTTCAGCTGCCATATTTTAAAAATTAAATTTCATTGATATTTACTGAAGATTTTAAAATGAGCAATTCAAGTACGAATTGGCACAAACCATTCATTTCATTCGAACTCAAGGCGATGCTGCAATGTTGTTGCAGGTCTGAACTATCAGCTTGTTTTCTCGAATCTTTGCGAAAGATGAATTGGAAGTCTTCATTTTCCAGTAGATTCTTGGCCAGTAAACTGGCGCTAAGGGTGCATTCAAGGTTACTAGCTGCTTGACTCTCGGATCACGTTCAAAGAAAAGAGTGATAATAGTGAAAGCTTTCTTTTTAAAATTCACTCTTAAATTCGCAAATTGCTTGTTTACTGATAGACACAAAGATATATTTCCATTAAATTTCTTAAGGAATTAATCTTCAAAGAATCGATTTATCAATTTTAGTCTCATTAAATAAGGAATAGTTCGCTGCTTACAGAAACATTTAAAGGTGTTAAAAACCGGATGCTCCTAAATTAACTTTTTGAAATATAATTAACAGGAGCATCTGTGACGCAAAATACAGGGTCTTTTTTTTCTTTTTTCTTTTTCTCAAAACATACATTTTTAAAATTTCGTTACTCATTGATAAAATTATTTTTATTGCAATCTTATATATTTTATACTGTAATATTTACACTCATTATTTGTCAGTTAAATTTATTTTCATTTATTTATGAGCCTTATTATATATTTAAAAGAATATTTATACTTAAAAGTACAATTTATGTTTTCGATTTTCCTTATATTAATTATATTTAAATAATCATTTTAAGTATATTAAATAGACACTAAGACCATCCCAATTTTTGCAGATGCACTCAAATATTATGCTAATTTTGGAGATATTATATTCTGAAATCCATATTTGAAAACGAATGTTTGTCCACCCTTGCACAAATGATAACTCTAAAACGAAAAGAGCTTCAAGATGTTTTCATATTAGAATCTATATAAAAATTTGGACCAAATCCATTGATTGATGAGTTCGTATCTTTATCTGTATTTGAAAGTAAATACTTAGGTAAAGGGAATTTTATAGGCAGTTTTCTTACCCAAACTTTATTCTATAGCAAGCTTTGGTACCAATTATTATTATTATTAATAATAATAATAATAATATTAATATCAATATTAAAAATAATATAATAATAAAAAGACGCTTACAATATAAACAGGTTTAATTCTGCACCATTCTATGAAATACGAAACTCGTCAAATTAGATTAGTGTACCAAATGTCGAAGGGAAAACCCTTTATCTGGTTTACCAATATTTTATCTGGTTTACCAGCACTTTATCTGGTTTTTTATCTGAAGAATCTTGCTGAATCTTCTTAAACCAATCACTTGTTCAAGAACAACAGCTATAACGTTTTAAGGATACAGGCATTATTATATCCAAAGCCATGAATATAATAGTTAAAAGCTGTTTGAGGAATATAATAATGTTCATAAATTCCTGTTTGCTAAAATTGTAATTTTAAATCGAAATTTGGTCACAGTCAGTCATTCTCTAAGATCATTGCGCTTGGCTTTTAAGGGTATTATCACAAAGACCAAGAAATAATATTATGTGTTGTGATTTTTTTACAAATAAATTTCATTTTTTCTTTTTCTTTTAAATAAAGCGAAGTTTTAAAATTGTGTAATGCTATAAAATTATGTAATACTTTATAAAAAAGAGTGAAAAAAAGAGAAAAAAAATACAGTTTTTAAGAAATGAATAAACTATTTCTGCATAGAAATAATTTTTTGATAGTTCAGTTATCCATTTCTATGGTCGGAACGTCTACTAATCTCCAAACTTTTTAAAGAGTAATGGAGAAGGTGCATTTTCTATTATTATTATTTAAATAAAAGACTAAAAAAGAAAGAAAGAAAATGTATTTGGAGATTTCATGCTACCATAGCACATAAATTAAAATGTAGACGCATGAAACCATCAGATGTGTTCTTCCAACAATTTTCTCGTATCTTTGCATATTATAATGATTTTGTGTTTAATTTATTGCAATGGTTGCTCATTTATTAGGGATATGGGGAGCAGCAGCAACCCCTGTAATTATTTTTTAAAGTTGAATTTTCATTTCGGAGAGCTCAGTGCTGTTAACTTATCAGAACGAATTTCAACAAAAATGGGAAAAAGGAATAAAAGCGAGAAACAAACAAAAAAAAGTAAGTCGGGGAGTTAGAAAAGCACTGGTAGGCTCTAGTCTTCAGACAGCACTTGATAAACTACTACATAAATAGCTGATAGACTGATTTGAAGATCGATGGTAACTCGTTCTCCCTTTTTATTTATAGGCAGTTATTTGAGCTGCAATTCAACCAAACCAGCCTTCAAGCGCAGAAAATTTATCTTTTCTTCTTCTTCCTTTTTTTTTTAGCTCCCACCTAATGTTTGCCTTTTTTCTTAGAGTTTCTCTTCCCTTCTTTTTTTCTACTTTCTCTCACAAGCTTATTATGAGTTTCAGTCTCGACAGAAAAGCATTTGATTTAGTGACCATTCTTTTTATTTTATTAAAGCTCATTCTTCGAAAAAAATGCGTAGATAATTCTCAAAAATGATTTTCAATTGCAAAATAAAACAGGAGAGAATCAATTCTTATTTATTATTATATGCATAAAACGACAAAGGTTACATACTTTCAAAAAAGGTATTTTCGCACTTTACGCAATCAGAAAGATTAAATCCCAATAATACAGGTCGTTTCTGATTTGAACATTTCTCAAAAGTCTTCAAGCAGGAAAATGCGATAGAGCGAAAATTTCGCAGCCATATAAATTTCAAACATTGTAGATTGTTTGTAATGTAAAAACGACATTGTTTTGTTTTTCATGTTTACTTTATGATGGAGAGGATGCATGGACAATTAATGGTGGGAATGATTTGCATCAACTTCCTAATTATTATTTTTTTAAGTCCACGAATATTCTAAGAAAATGCTTTTAGTAATGCGATAGATATAACAATTCTTAATAACAACAAATGCTGATCTCGCTTTGAAATTTAAAAATTAATGCCCCCTAGGACATGTAGCAATTAAAAAAAATGCAATTTCATCATAAATATTTTAGAAACATTGCTAATTTCTGAAGGGAAGAGTCTCCACTGCTTCGTAGTGTGTGAAGCATGTATTTAGGCCCCCTTTCCTTGATTCAAACAGACTGGGTTCAAAATTTGATGTAAATATCCAAATTTTGGTGTTTTAACAATTGAAATAATTTCATTCATCAACTTCCCCGGTTTTACCTGTGTTTCACTTGCAGATATACAGATTTCGCTTTGATAGATTTGGTTGAAAATATTAGAAGAATGTACAATGCTTAAACAAAACTAAATGCCAAATTTCCATTTGTGTAGTTTATGGCATTTTTGAGTAACTATATTTACATGCACACTGACAAGTTTCGAATAAAATATTACATAGATAGTTGTCTAAAATATGATGTAGAAAGTTGATATCAAGAGTAAAAAACATATTCTAATTTGTCCCATCTTGATAAATTTAGATATCATGTCTAAATACGAAGATAAATACATCGAAATATTCCAAAAATAGCATATTGGACTCGGAAAAGTCTGAGACGGGAAGATTTATTAAAGTTCTAACAGCAAGTGCTTTGAAGATTACAGTATTTTCTTTCGGTATATATCGTATGCGATAAAGAATAAAAAACTATAAAAAATTACAGAAAAAAGTACGATTACACTTTCAATTATGTCAAAAGTTCATCGAATATTAAATGAATACCATGAAAAAATGTATCTTAAGAAACATTTAATATTATTAAATCACTTTAAAGGAGATTTCAAATAAAAACGCATCTGATCATAGTTTTAAACTCATACATAAAATAAAGATATCCTGTATTTTATAGATTTTTCAGCAGACGATTGAGTGAACTCTATGAAAAATGATATATTTTTTGTCGAATTTAATGGAAATAATAATAAAATAATAAATTTAAAATGTCATAAGAAAGTTTTTTGTCACAAAATGAATCTAATATCCACACACATTATAACGATGTTCAATATTTTATCGATTTTCAAGAGGCGATTAAAGAAAAATCTATGATCTTTTTTACTAACGAATCTATTGAAACGAATCATGCAAACGAGTACTTGCAATGTTTATTAAATAATTTCATAATCGTCTCTGACTGATTTTCATACTCGTTTCTTTAGAAACAAGCTTTGGAAACTGTCTGAAAGTTCCTTTGCCTTCGAATTGAAAACGAGACAGGTAAAGTGAACTGGTTTTCTACAGTTCCAACTCTTAAATAAAATAAATGAACTGAACAAGTTTTTGACTAAACCCAAGTTGTCAGGGAAAAGAGGAATGTTCTCGCAGAGCATTGACTCTCTCAAATTCGCATGCCATTCCCCTTTTCGTTTTCTTGAACTCCAAAGGGAAAAATATAATAAATACGTCATATCTGAAAGAAACTCCGATTAGAAACTCGTTTTTTTAAACAGAAATTCTGGTTAGAAAAGGACTTTAAACAAAAAGAAGAAGAAGAACCAATCCTATGTCAGGGATAATAAGTTTCAGCAGTGCGAGTCAAAGAAAAATATAAAAATGCCCTTTAAGAAAGTGTCTTGCAAGTTACATGATAACGCATAGAACATTGCTCTCTTGGTTATGTCCTTTTCCAAATTAGGTGGTGTATTTTCGTACCACTTTTATTATAGAAATGCACAATAAATAGAATTTCTAAGGACTGATTTCAACCAACGCCAAGAGTAGCTCCGATTTGAGTTTAGACGTGATTAATTAATTTTATCGTTCTAAGAGTCAGATTAAAAATATTACAATTCCTTGGATTCTTTAAAAAGATAGTTTGGTCTGTTTAGTTCAGTAAAGTTAACGACTGGCTTTCAAGCAACGTAAAAGATAGAGCGAACATTGTACTTTTGATTAGGTGGCGAAGAAGATAGCTGAGACCGCACATTTATCTCCAGACCTTCTCGCCACGCCATTGAGAGGAGCTCGATATTAAATTTCAAGTGCCATAGATCTATCCGCTTGGTAAATCTTCTGTGGAATAGGTTGCAACTAGGAAATCCTTCTGTCTCGGAAGCTAAGCTATAGCGGTCTTTTTCATTAGATGCAATTTTTTTTAAATTTGAAATCACGTAATTTCAGGAAAAACAATAGATTGAGTTCATTAGCAAAAAGAGGCTTTACTGTAATGAAATATCAGGAAATGATGTATTTTTGTAATCAACCTGGCATTTTTACTTTCTAGTATACGGAGTATAAGGGAAGTATTGTCAAAAAATTAGAACTCAAAATTTAGACGACTCTCCGCCTTTTACACCTACATGAATTTGAAAGTACGTTTCTGGGAAATACTTGTCTGTCTTTGACAAAGATAACTCAAAAGCCCTTTGAGTTAGATTAATAAAGTTAGTATAAAGTAAATTTGTAGATTTTCATCAAATTTTGAGCACAATCTGCTCGGAGAAAGGTTGTCTGTCCGACTGTGGGAATATAAGTTTAGATGATAGCTACAAAACAAAAGGAGCTATACAAATAAAATTCGGTAAACCAAATTAACATCCATTCTTATCATATTTTGAGCCAAATTCAATGAAAGGTTTATCGTCTATTAGTCTGCACTCTCAAAAACATGTAAACGCGATCATTGAAAACGCAATGATTTAAATAATTCAAATATTTTGTCACTACAAGTGTTGTTTTGTGTCAAACTTTTGATGCTATAGGTCGGGGAAAGCGCGTCTAAAATACAAATTTGATTTTTGAATGCTATTAACCGTAAGCGTGTATACAATAAAAATGCTCAATTCACGTCATAGGTTAATATTTCATAACTATTGTACCAATATCCCACATGCTAGAATACTTTGATTCGGATCGGGGTTTCCGGAGTTCCCTTCACTTTTTAAACTTCGCGTGTTCCCATTGATGCCTCGACTGCCAAATTTCCCATGTCACTTTGTATTGACAGATCTGCCACTTCGTGGACTATCCTTCAAAGTCTGTCTCCTGAAAACGACGTACTTTCAGTATTCCATCTAATGTAATAGAGCTTTTATTCACTTTGATTTCTTTAGCAATGCTTTAGTAGTGAATTCAGTTTTTTTATATGCTGATGATGCTTAGGTGTGACAAAAGTGGTTTCCACCGATAAAAAGCTCATAGTTAAAATAAAATAAAAAAGTAAATAAGTATCAAAGGACAAACTATTAAAAAAACTTTCAAACATTTGTGTACTAGAAGCTAAAAAGAGCAAATAAATAAATAAATAAATAAAAATATAAAAAAATCGGGAAGAAAAAGGAGCAGTCATAAAAAGAAAAAGTGAGGTCTAAATGACTCAAGCAGAAGATCCCAGATAATGTTGTACTTTAACAGTATCATTGAAGCATAATTTTTAAATGATAACATTTATCAAATATAATTAACATAAATTTAGAAAACACAATAATAATAATAATAAAAAGAAACAAAGAGGAAAATAGAAATAAACAAAAGAAAAAATAAGTAAATAAATGAAAAAAAAATTAAGTATATACATTAGCTCAAACTAAGGAAGATTTCATCAGGAACAAAAGGCCAGATAGAATTATGTTTGCATTTTTTTTTCTTATACTCACTATATACTGTTCACTTTTAGCAGTGCTTGACAAACTAGGATAAGTTATTATTAAATTTGAAAATCCTGTTTTCCTTATGATATAGGAAATCCAATATACACTCATGTACATAAATTAAGGATAATCCAGAGCCATGCAGAAATAGAACTCTAAAATACATATATAACCCATAAAATGACTACACACATCTTCAAAAATTGTATGCAAATTGCAGGAAGCCACTAGATGACACTAATAGTACATCACAATGGCAAGAATATGATATATAAGGAGTACAGGAAAAAAAGTAAAATTGTTCGCAAGCGCTTTATAAGCTTTTCAGTGCAATAACCGCATAGTTATAATACAAAGGATGGATTTGGATGATTTTTTACATGTTAGAATTATCTGCTGTCTGGAATATGGGCTTATCCAGCTGGAAGTATCCGAGGAAAATGGAATCTCCCAAAGTGTCATCTGAAAAGAAGTAAAATTGTTCGCAGGCGTTGTATAAGCTTTTCAGTGCAATAACCACATAGTTATAACACAAAGGATGGATTTGGATGATTTTTTAAGTGGTAGAATAATCTGCTGTCTGGAATATGGGCTTTCCATCTGGATGTATTCGAGGAACTTGGAATCGCTTAGAGTATCATCTCCAGGCTCTGACGACGATTCCAAGATGATGATAATGTGAGTAGACGTTACAGCATAGGTCGATCCTGAGTTACAACGTCGAATGAAGACTGGTATTTGACAGCTGCAGCCAATAGAAACAGACGGAGCACACTATTACACCTTTCTCGTCATCTTTCTTCAACCACTAGTACGACAGTTTCAAGGCTGACCGTGTACAGATGCTTAGGGTAGATTGGTCTATATGCTCGTAAGCTTGTCATATGTGTCCCACTTATTGCAATTTACTGTCGCCTTTAGTAAGCCTGGATTAGCATTACACTGCAACAGTGGGCTTGTGTGATATCTTCCGGGTTTAGATTGCAGTCGCACCAGACTTTCGTATGGAGAGCGCAAGGTACCCATTACTACCAAGAGTATATCATTGAACAACACCGTTATGGTGGTTCAGGATTGCTCTTTTGAGGAGGAATTATTCTGTGTTCCAGAACTGACTTGCATGTTCAAATTGACAGACCAAATATATCTGGAACAGCATGTACGTTTGGTTCAGGGGGCAATGGGTGCTGAATTCGTGTTTTTGGATGACAACGCCCCTCCTCGCCTTGCAAACATCGTAAATGAATGCCTTCGATCTGAGGATATCACCCGGATGGACTGGCCAGCATTCTCCCCAGGTTGGAATACAGTAGAGCATGTGTGGAACATGCTTGATCGATGATTTGTAGAATGTAAACCATTTCCTACATGTCTACCAAAATTTCGGAGAACATTGCTTGATGAGTGGTAATATATTCCCAAGATCATATCGATAATTTGTTACTAAGCATGCCTAGGCGTTGTATGGACTGTATTGCATCGTCTGGGTGACATACTATGTATTAACCGTCATACCAACCATGTAGTATTGTTTTTGTTATTTGCTCCAGGGATCATAAAATTGCAATTTTTTTTAATGATGTCAAACATATAGTATCTTTTTTTGCTCTTTACCTTTTGTTTGATAAAAAGGCTTTAGAGTTAAGTCACATTTGGTTTGCTTTTGACTCTATCTTTTCCTCAACTTGCATTATCCTTAATTTATGGACATGAGTGAAAATTAATATATTTTTGTCAAAGATTAGGAGTAATAAAGATTATTAATTCTTAAATAAAATGTCTTTTAAAGAGGTCAGCAAATTTTTATACTATTCTATAATTGAAGGAATGTTCTATTATTGTACTACATTACTGTAAAATTCTATTTTCTGAAAAATTATCTTTTACTTACAATGGTTTTCAATTAAATTTTAATAATTTTTTTTATCATTTTCTTGTAACATAAAGTAGTCTTTATTTTTCCGAAATATTTTTCCCATTATTCTCGCACCTCTAAAATCAGAATTAAACTGAAACACGTATTCGTAGAAAGCTGATTTTCAAGTAAATTTACTAAAAAGAGCCATTCATTGCAAAATTGACTTATGAAAACTAAAATTGTTTCAATAGAGATAAAAAAAAGATTTTTTTTCTTAAGTAAACTTTGTTAGCACCGTGCATCACTTAAACTTGCACCGTTTCATTGCAAAGGTTAAAAAAGCATTTAGCCGTTCTCAATGGTCTTGAAATTATTGTTTATATATAGTCCTAAAGGCAGAAGAAACAAGATCTCAAAATAGTATGCTAACCATTTTATGCGACATGTAGTTTGAGCTTCTAAAGTCAATTTATTATTTGATAGAATTTGGGAAATATTTAGTTGAGGTTTAATAAATTTTCTCATATGATGAATAAGGCAATGGAAAATATACTGTGGAACGCCATCATAATCATTGCCACATCTACAACTACAATTTCTCGAACTGAATCTTTTAAGGTAATCGGGCAAAGTCCATGTTTTATAGTTAACTGGGCTAAATACTAATTCTCAATACATCTATTTCTTTTTACATGAAAAAAATATTGAAAGAAAGCTTTTCCATTAACTTTAAACTATAAACTTTAAAAAAGACTTGTAAAAGATAGGCATTGAATCCCCAAATTTATAAGTTTTCATAGTTATAAGTTTTAAATCGAAAACTGGTCGAAAATCTGTCAATTGAAATCATGATTCCTATCTAAGTGATGAGAAGATGAGTAAAATGCCAAATTGTTTATTGTCACTTCCTTCCTGAAAGCATTGGAGCCTGAGGGCAAAGTCTCAGGCTCGAAACTCGATTCCGCCGGTTAATCTGTCTTTATGCAGCAATTATTAATTCTGACGTCGAGGCTCTAACGTATTTCAGTTGGTATGGTCAGGAAGTTTGAAGAGGAGGGGTTAACCGAGAAAATTATTTGATCATGGATATAAATTATAAAGTTTGTATTAAAATAGCTCCTTCTTGCTTGAAAACAAAGCATTAAAATAACAATCTAAATACATTTTCCAAAACCCTTAAAAGAGTCGTGGTGGTACTAGATCGGATTTACGATCTTGACGCTATTTTACTCTGCTGAAATCGAAAGTTTCTCAGTCGTTGCTTTCTGGAGGTTTAAAGAGAGAAAGGCTTGCTCAGTCGTTGTCGTCTGACCCTGGTTTAAATTTACGAAACCGGTCCTAAAATTCAAGTTTATTTAGATTAATATTCTATTCTGTACATCAGAAATAGTGCATTAATCTATCTTAAATTGGGAATATTAAAATACTGAACTTGTCAGAAACTTACATTTATATTCTATATAAGTCTTAAAAAAGAAGAAAAACCTTGTTTCTTTTTCGTTTAACGCAATTTTGCTCTTATAAAAATATTTTTTCTTATTTGAATCTCAAAATATGTAAAATTAATTCCATGCCTCTTTTCATAATTTATTCAATGAATGACTAAAATGTTTTTTAATTCATAAAATTCTTACTATCTGTTTAAATAATTAAAATAATATGAGTATTTAGAATGAAATGTTTAATGAACTCAGTTCATGTTTCAATTGCATGAGAAGCTCTGACTAGCTTCGATATGATTAACTTTCAAAACAATGAAATGCTTCAGAAGATGATATTTTCCAAGAACGACGACTCTTTAGCCTGAACATCTAGACACTTCAATGAAACTCTCAACTGTAATGTCAATTCTCTCCTTTCCTCATTCCACAACGCCTTTTAGAATTCATCGATTCATCGTGGCCTGTCTTGATGAAAGTCCACAACCGATGTCATATTTCCGGAGTCATTAATGACTTCTCTGGTACATTGCTTGTGTCATCTGCTTAAATCCAAAATTAACGTTGGCGTAGGAACAGTATATCCTGATTCGTTCTCCAAATTCATTGTGTTTTAAATGATTAGGTTCACGGAAATAGAGATAGACGCAATTTCAAAAAGGGCTACTTAAAATTTTACGTTGATTGGATGGAAACTTGCTTTAATTATAAAATTCGAATGAGAAAATATCATCTCTGAAGTTGGTTGCCCATTTGAGTTTTCATATTCACATGGAACAGACAAACATACATTTTTTCACTCAATGGATTTCATTCAAAAATCAACAAAATATTTTTATTTTATGAAAAGATTACATATCAAATTTCTTGCCTTTAGGTTGTTGCGTTTCTGATTTATCTTATCCATCGATAGAGGGATATAATTTCTAAAACGCAATTTTCAGCATAGTATTCGGTTTGGTTTGGCTTGGTATTCGTGTACATTAGAGCAAGCTATGTTTGTCCACACTGCGTTGAGCAAAAAGTAAAGTTTAAGTGAAGATTATAAAACTATTCATGATATTGAAATATAAAAACAAATGATCCAAGGTAAAATCGAATGAAACTTCATGATACAGCAATGAAAATATGATATGAAAAAGCAAAAGCTATTTTAGAGCAGAAGTAAAACTATAGAACAATATGATGCTTCATTAAATGTTTAAAAAACAGTAGCACAGATGAAAAATATTTAATGCATATGAAAAAGCCATAAACTATCAGATTAAAAAAATTTTGAAGCGTGGGAATCGGTCAAAATCTCGAAGTTGGTATATTTTATATACTTTATGAGGAATTAAAAAAGTGATAATCTTGGATAGATAAATTACAATAGGGTAATTCCTGGACCAAAAGACAAGAAACAAACATAATATCTAATGCCTTAAGTATATATTTAATATTGATTGATTTTCATGCTGCCCTAGTAATAGATAAAAAAAATCAACTACTAAAATGCTGAAATACTTTGTAAGTACAAAAAAAATCCCCATACATTCTAAACATGTTTTTGATATTTTATATGAGAAGCATCAAACCTATAGATGTCTCAAAAATTAAAAAGTTAAAACCTTTAAATGATGGGAATCGCAGACTTTCGCGTATTCCTTCGTCATTATTTTTTCACAATGATTCATTCGTACGTACAAGAAATCTACGCGAATCACGAAACCAAACAAAAAATATACATATTAATGTTGGTTTGTTATTCGCTAATATTCTGATGAGGGATAAGAAGTTAATACTAGATCTTCCACCTTCTCCATCTTTCGGCAATCCAAGCTATTATTATGCCAAGATTTTATAAATAGCCAAGTGCAGTAACCTTATCGAAGGAAGAAAAAAAATCACTTTCTTGCAACTCCAGAAAATAACAGCGTCTGAAGTTCAAATTGAAGAGTGGTTAGAAAACCACTAGCCTCCGGTGAAGCAAGTCTTCTTATACATTCCTATGTATATAAGGTCAGAAAGGGGTCATCTTGGGTGTTAGACTATAAAGAGAGGATAGCACTGGACTGCTTGTTACTTCAGGAACGCACTGTAAGCACATTGTTGCTCCCATCACATTACCAACATGGTAAGTGATTCAACTTTATTTCAGTATGCTTTTTTCGTTGAAAATTTTGCTTCCAACAAAACTTTGATACTGGAGATTGGTATTTCTATACTTTTGGGTTGTTGGTTTTAGATTTAGTTAACACTTAATAATATTTATTTACTTACCTGTTTTATTTTCTTTACCTGCTAATTAAACGACATCATTGTTAAACTGAAGGAGTTTTCGTTCTAATTCAATAGAGTCGATATATTTGAAATTTCTATGGGTTTTGCAGAACTTTGGCATCAAATGACAACATCTACGAAGGACTTTAATTTAGTGCAAAAATTGGGATAATTCGAACGCCTACAACGTATGGATAAATCAGGTTATTAGTTAACGTCTCTGCATAACTGATATTTTAAGTCTTGTCTACTAAGCTTTTAATCCGAGAATATATACCCCTTTAACACATTTATTACATTGTTATAATAAAGTTTTGAATTGAAGGTAGCTATTTCTAACATTTTAATTGCCACATTACGATCAATCACAACTTCGTGTTTGAGTGCAATTAATTTTATATTTTAAGGGAATGTATTATAGCTCCCAAATATGATCAGGATGGTAAGTGAAAGAATGTCATTTGACTTCGGATTTCTTACTTGATTTCTAAAAATAGGTACTTTATATTGGAGATGTCGTAATTTTTATACAGTAATTAGTTATAATTTAAGATAAATTATCACTTAAATTTTGACGCTGTCTGCTTTTGGGGAGCTGTATTTTTGCTCCAAAATATAATTAAGGTTTCAGGTTCTGAACATTTGTTTTTATCTATTATTTCAAAAATAATATTTTTATTATCATGAAGAGTCCATATTTAGAACTAATTCGGGTAAAATAAAGTTGAAATATTTTTATTTCAATAAGATTAAATTTCAAAGTTTCACACGCTCGCCTTTTTTTTTAATAGAAGCATTTTATAGAGTTGCAGCGAGGAAAAACGAAACAAAGTGATCGATAGAAATATAGTAAAAATAATTCAAATATCTGATAAAATAACTAAAAAAATAATTAAATAAAAGCAGTTTTTAAGAACAAATTTTTATCAATTAACTCAAAGATAGATTTTTTAAATGTTAACAATTTTTAAACAAACAACAAAAAAAATGTAAAATTAAACCCTGGTTAAAATAAATTACTAAGAATAAAAAAAAAATTTTCAGAAAAAATGAAAATGTTTCCGAGAAGCTTTACATGAAATAAAATATTTCATAAGCATCTTTCATTTGAAACAAATGAATTTGTGCATACGTGCATTCGAAATAAGAAAACTGTATTTCGAAAAACTTTTGCATCTGAATCCCGCATTTTGTACGAAAAATCGAAACAAAAAAGTTAATCTTTAATATTCAATGATAAGAACTGATTCAAATAACAAGTAGAGAAAAAAACAACAGCGGAAAATTTCGACTGTTTAAAGGAAATATTACTTTTAACGGTTAATTGTAATTAAATTACGCAGACTGATGTTATTGCTTTAGGAAACTGCTCTGCATGCGGAGAGAAAAAATTGAGAAGAAAAAAATGATACGAAAGTATTTGTTTTTAACTTTTACCTGAGGAACGGGGAAATTCCAGTTGAATTATTTCACGCATTTTAGCGGGGGCGCCACTGCAACGTTAATATCCTGTGAAACAGATTGGATATTATTCTACTTATGAATAAAAGCTAAAATAGTTCCTAGTTATATAAATGACAAAAAAAATCCAATTTTAGAATAATTCCTTTTTTAAGTTCATTTTCATTTCTTCTTTGAATTCTGTCATAATTTTTTTTAAAATTTCCAAGTGATATTAAATTTTGATTAGTATTTGAATAACTAGTCACAGTATAGAAATATAACAGAGTATTAAAAGATATTGGATGATATATTTTTAAAAAATAAGGAAATAAATTTAAATTATCATTTTAAGTCATTTTACCAAGTTGATATTTTGATTTTATGTATTAAAGAAATATCAATTAAGAGATTTTCTATTTTTATAAAGCACAACCATATTAAGGAATAATCCAACTGATCTGATGTTTGCATGATCAAGATTTAGGGCTCAGTTCTAACAATTCTTATAATATTACAGGAATTAAATGCAATTATTTGACTGAAAAGCTAAAACAAGACTTAAAGGACTGGTTTTATATCTCCAGAGTATTAAAACCCCCATTTCCCTTAACAAATAAACAATAAAAGGTGTGTTAAGAAGTCAGTGATTTAAGCCTAATCACCGTCTCTTGTTTTGAAGTAGCACCAACTAAGGCCAAGAGTACAACTTTTGCTACTCCCTCATCACATTCGCTTGCACAGTCCCTTGTTACAGGGGGCACCTTACAGATAGAACATAGAACAACAATCATGCCCGAAACGGGACTCGAACCAGGGAAGCCCAGATCACGGAGAAAATGCGCTCCCCTTATGCTAGGACGCCGGCTGTGTTAACATAATTAATGAAAAAAAAAATGTATTCCAAAGAAGGTGAGCGAATCTGACATATAAGAAGATTTTGAAGAAATAATAACTGACATATTTTAGAAAAGAGAATTTTAATATATATATATATATATATATATATATATATATATATATATATATAT
>JAOUZG010036559.1:3760953-3774452 GCA_026289955.1 Argiope argentata
AAGTTTCACTTGCTATTTTCATTGAATTGCTTCATAACATAGCATGTTTAAATACCGAAAACTTCGCTATGAAAATGAACGAAATAAAATTATTATGTAATTTAAAAGAGACTTCAAAACTTATGTGAATATTCTAATATTTACTTTTCAGTTAAACAAATGAATTTCTTTGATTCGAGTTCGTGAATAGATTATTTGCCCATTCACTGATGCGATCCGTTTGTGGGTTGAAGAACAATTGTGACATTTGTTTTTCCGAAACAAATTATCAGTAAAAATCGTTACTTTTCGGTTGAAGCTGTTGCTCAAGGTAAAATATTAAAACCTATTCTGCAACTCTTTTTTCTTTGATACGATTAGAAATTGTTTCTCATGAAGAATTTTACTTTTGACTGTTACTATGGAGTTTTGTGTTGTTAATTTTCATATGAGATAATAACTTGGAGCTAATCATATTTTTTTAAAACTTGCCTCTTTGTTATTAAGATTTTTAAATAACATATTGTAGTCCAATTTTGCTCAAGTTTTGAGGTTTATTTATCATAAATGTTTTCATTTGAAATATATATTTCCAACATAATTTGAAAATTTCCTCTCGAATTTAATATATAATTGCTTTTTTATTATTTGGACTCCAGGTATCTAAAAATACTGAAAATAATTTTAAATATCTGTTTAAAATTTCTTATATTTAGGAATTTAGCCATTACTCGAAAATGTGAATATTAGAATTATAAAATTTTTATTTATGTTTTATTGGTTATACAGATTTTTAAATATTTTATCAACTTATGAAATGTTGATAATATGCTGATAAAAAAATACTGCAATTGCTGGTTGAAGGCTGAAAAGAAAAACTGAAATTAAAGTTTCAAAGTCTCTACTATTTAATTATAAAAGGAACTATTAGGGTTTAAACAATGTTTATTTTGAAACAGACTGTAGTAATGTACCTAAGACATTAAAAGTAAGTTTGAATTGCTATAATTAGATTTTAATTTGATTTTTAATTATTTGGTTATCGAACAAGAATTACTAGAGCTTTATTTACTGTAGCTTATTTGAAAATCCAAATAGAGTTAATTTTGTTATTTTTCAATGGCATAATACACTAGCATGCAAATAAATGGGCCAAAATTTCTGATTTTCTAACTTTAATATCACAATTGTTGAAAAATTTTCAAGATGTGGTAGTTCATTCAAAATATCGACAATATTACACAGTACAACAATATCTGACAAATATTTATCAATAATTTTACCGATAAGCGATACAAAAATTATATTGAAATCTTGCCCTCTTTGTAATCGTTAAATATTGATATTGTGTTCCAGTTAATCCTCTCTTTATAAGTCACCAAAATGCAGCCACAATACCTCTTATTGATTAAAATATTTTTGCTCTCATAGGAAACTTGGAATTTGATGTGAGTTCTTTTACTTTATTGCATGAAATTTACCTTATGTTGCTCTCACTTCCATTCTTCGCTCCTATTTCAATGGAGTGGAGAACTTATCTACTTCACCTAATTAAAATATTCAAAAATGCTAATCTGCTGGATATAGTCTGCTTAATTTATCTCGTATTTTCATACATTCACAAAATGATTGCAAAAATCAGCAACAATAAAATGCATCTTCTTCTTTTTTCTTCAATTTAGATTCACATAAAAGTACTTCTCCTGTTAACCGTACTGGTCATAGCCTGTTGTACCACATTATCGGAGCAGCTTCCATCACAACCAGCTGTCGATCTCACCACTGCCAAATCAGTCTCCAAAGAGCCAGTGAAACAGCCGCACACTCATGAAGAACACCCTGTAGATAATCCTGACCATTCAGATCATCCAGGCCATGAGAATGATCCAAAACCAGTAGAAGAGCCAAAACACCATCATGAAGGTGACCATGACCATGATGAAAAAGGTGATGACGGACATGACCACAAACAGCACACCAAACAACCAGAAGTTATGAAGGAAAATCAAGAAGACAAACCCAAACCTACACAATCAGATGAAGTTAAAGAAAATGATAATGAAACACAAGAAGATCGATTCAAAAGAGGCTTATGGAGACACATACTTGACTAGATAACAACAACAACAAAAAACCACCTTCCTTTTTTATTTTTTGTCATTTTTTTTCTCATGCTAGCTATAGCAGTATATAAAGGTTTAGTGGAACGTTAAAACATAAAAAGTCGACACAATTGTTATTACAAGACTGCGTCAAGAGATATTTTACTTTAAAACATTGAGGCTATAAAGTAATCTCCGAAACTATTAATATCCAAAATTTCAAAAGATATCCACTTTTTAAATTAATGAAATGTAATAACACTGCTTCTCATTTTTCAATATGTTTCATTAGAAGTTGTTTAACATTCATTGTTAGGTAGAATGTTTGCATATATATAAGTAGATGTTGCCATTTATTAATTTAAATATGTTTACATTTATTAAGGCCTAATGCGATTAAAGTAAATGTAAAATATGTGTTTTTAGTTGTGAGGTTTAAATATTTTTAAATTGTGCTGCAAACATTTTTTTGATTGTTGTGATTCACATTTTTGATTATTTATCATTGCCTTTGCTCATAAATAATATTCACGTAGTTTGGGGCTTTTCAAATAATGACGAACGAAATCAAAATGCACCATTTTGTTTCGCTTTGTCATACGTAGTGCTATTGTAACTATCTCCATTATTTTGCTAGTGCTCTCATCTGAATAAAATATTTGAGTTTTATATAATGTGCGTTGTGCTTTTTTAGATTCCTAATTTAAATAATTTTAAGGTGAATCGTTCAAGTTTGCATAACATGATAAATTGAAAACACATGTTTTAGGAAGATGATAAAACAATAAATCCAAAGGTATTTTATTTTTTAATACATATTTATGTTCTTATGAAAAATCTGACGTCATCTTTGTTTTAGGCAATGATAAAATAAGATAATAAGTCAAATAGAAAATTAATATACTTTTATACACATTAAAAAGTATTTTTATTTGAATTATTTTAACTTTTTGCACTTTTATTTATAATTCATTACTATAAATATTGGGGCATGCATTTTTCTCAAATTCATCACCCCTTGGAGCTAAGTATATAGAATCGAAATTTAGTCAAATTACTACTGATAACTAATAACTACTAGTTAAGTTGTTAAAATTTTTAAATAGAGTATTATCATCGACAGCACACAAGTGTGCAAAATTTTAAAACTCTAGCTCATTAGATTGTGAGTTGAAATGAATAACCAAGTTCCGTCTTTGCAAACATGAAATAAATAAACTTAAATAAAAGAGGGCGAATAAGATCAAATACTTTATATAAAATGAACAAAGTGTATAAGGATTATATTATATTATCGAATGCTACGATATTTTTACAGAAAAATACAATTTATATATTACTGAATAGCCTATTTTTCAGTAATGTTAATAATTAGAGTTACAAAGGAGAAACGTTTAAAAACAAGGCTTGCTACAATTTCAAACTCGAAAAATCACTAAGTTTCACTTCAGCGTAGGCTTAGGTTTTTCTGCTCAAAGGTGACGGGCAGTGAGTTGGAGTTGAGTGACTATTTGGGGACGATGATAAGGGGCATAGGTTTCGTTCTGATTAGTCAGTCCAAATTCATAAATTCACGCAAAAATATTTCAACTTAAAAAATCTAATTAAATTCAAAACAGGTCATAAGCACGTGATTGTTCAAAACAGTGTAATGGATTAAAAGTTGTTAAAAAAGGACAGCAAAAGATTTGAAAACAATTCTTAAATGGGTTTAAAATTTCATAAAAATGATCCCTTATGACTTTTTTTTTTCACAGCCAGGAGTTGAGTCCAACAACCAGGAGTTGATCCATTTCACTAACATAAAAAGCATTCTTTAATCGTATCTTCAGTTTCTTCGCTGTTACACGCAAAAAGGCGTTAAGACTGAGAAGAGTTTAGAATATATTCTAATGAAATGGAAATACAATAAGTAGATTCAAAAGATTTAGATATGAAATGCAAGAGACTATAGATGTCGTATCAATGGCGGTGGATATGCTTAGAAAATATTCTTTTGTTTTATTAACTTTACTTTTCAGTTAATTATCTTTCAACTCTTTATAACAATTTAAGTATTTCTCATTATGCTTTTTAAATAACTCATTCAGAAGATATGTAAACGTTTCTGATTTCTTTCCTAGAGAGCTTAGGAAAAAGTGATTTATTGGTAGGCGTCATCTTAATTTTGATTTAAGTTTTGCTTTACTTGCATTTATCTTATTGCACTGTCTTAGTTTCATAATCTACCAAATATAGAGAAATAATTATTCGTTTCAAGAATTTACATACATAATGCATCATTATTGAATTTGGATTTTTTCCATTTTTACTTCAGATGATTGTAACTTTCTTTAAAAAATGCTTACTAAAAACATTAAAAAAATTATCTCTTGCCAAATGCAGAATTGATAGCATTGAGCATAATTTATTTGTTTCAGTGGCCTATTTGTTATGCTATTAAACAATGATATAATTTCAAAGATTGAAATTAGAAAACGGAAAGAAAAAGAAACGTTTTAAATGAAGGTGATTTATCTTGTTCCAGAGAAAAGACTTGACTTTACTGTCTATGGATGCTGTTCAAAAGCTATTAAGGATATGCAGCTGCGCTGATCTACTAGCGATACATTATAACAAGAGTTGCCATCTGAGTGTTCAAGATGTCATCGATGTAGCCGCAATTGTAGGATAACGGCTGTTGTTCTCACTTTCGAGCCCACATTTAGAAATACATTCGCTGATCTTGAAAGCTGCTGAACGCTCGCTTATCATCTAAATGATTTTAAAAACTACATTGCACATTCAGTTCTCAAACGTTCGAACAGACAAAAGAGAGTCAGTCAGATTATAATACCAATGACTTCAAATAACAGTCTATGACATTTCTAAATGCTTTCTCTTTTATGCCCACTGGCGTTGATGAATATTCTTGAACCTTGAGCAATATTTTTATTTTAACATTGAAATATATTTCACTATTTATAAAAGCTTATTGTCAATGGAATCAAGGGAAAACGCGATTCCGTACAACGACTGCTTTTTCATTTACAACGACTGCTTTTTCATTTAGTACGTTTGTTATAACTTCACAGATAGGTAATTGGTGTTTGCTATAGGGGTTCAACTGATTTAAAGCTTAAAAAAACTTAAAAGCCATGAAAACTGAGATTTCAATCTCCCTTGTTTTGAACAGAGAATCTTGATTGAAGAAAGGGAAAAGAAATCTTCCTGAAAAATTATGCCCTCACACGTGTATCAAATAAATGGTCACAACATTCTATCGGTTGAATTTATGATGAAAATATTTTCCACTTTAAAATCTAAAATTAACAACGATAAATGCGTTCAATAAAAACAGTTTTTAAATAGAAGTTCCTTTGTTTTATTTATTTCCCACAATTTAGTAATTAAATTATCGTTCATCGTTATAAAGCTTATGGAATATTGAAATCCTTTTTTCTCCTCTTCCCTACCAGATGGCGCCGCTGATTTGACTTTAAAATGTAATTAAATTAATAGATAAAGTTTGTCAATATTAAAATAAAAAAACTATTATGAAGGATAAACAGGTATGCAAATTCCATTCTTACACATATAATAAAGTTCAATAAAAATGGGGAATAAAGATTTGTATTATTGTACATCAATTGTATATTTGAAAATTGGAGTGAATAACTTTCTTTATGCTGTATGCTGTTCATAATAGCTGATTAGTGAGATACAAAGTGAGTGAGAATAAAGTCATTGAGTTATCAAGTGAATAGTTAAAAATCAGAATATTACATTACACTCTCATCAGTTGAAGATTAAGGTATTTATCTCATTTTAGTTATTTTTACATTTTTGATGATGGGAGGAGAGCCATTTTGATGCTATTAATAATAACACTCTGCCTCGTAATATTATGCTCATGATATATATATATATATATATATATATATATATATATATATATATATATATACATATGAAATTGGTTTCATTTTTTGAAAAACACACACATTGATATTCATTTTAGTAAATGAAAGAATTAAATACATTTTACGAAATGGTAAAACAATTATGCTTCTTTTTTCTCTGCATAAATTTACGTGCTGCCATCTATTCGAAAAAAGTGCACGTACAACAACGAGGTTTTTTATATATAACAGAATTCATCAAATAATTTTCATTTTACTAAATGTTTGCTTTAAAAAATCTTCAGAAGTTGTCTCAATACCGTGACAAAGTTCTAATGGAATGCATATAAAATCCGTCAGAATTTTAACTATGGTTAAAATACTCTCCGGCTAACCATATTGTTGAGTGTGATGTGCAATAGCCATTTTTTGTGATAAAGATCCATGAGTAAGTAAGCAGAATGCATATTTCTTGGTTAAAAAAATTCCAAAATTTTAGAAATGAAAATAATGCCATTTATTTAACAGAAATGGCTTCAGGAATGTATTTAATCAACGCTTATTTCTACTTAAACAAAATTGAGATATAGCTGTATTCTGTTTTAAAGAAAAATAGACAATTCTAAACCTAGATTATAATAATTAGTATTTCGTATTTGAATGATTAATTATCTAAAGTTTTCTTTTTACTGAACGGACACGAGAAATTATTTTTCTGTAAACTTCAAGTGAATTATAATCGAATCCCATTCCGTTCAATGTTAAGAAACTAGACCTTTATTGGCCTTCGCAAATCGAACTAACTAAAACTCTTTTTTTTTCTCTTAGTGGTATGACAAGGAATATTACTGATTATTTCTGAGAATATAATTGAGTCATTGCGCTCTCTCGTCACACTTTCAGTTTTAGCTTCCTAAAAAGTTTACTTATAATTAAGCATCATTGAAGCCTTTCTAAAACAATTCTTTCTTTAAAAAAAACAACTATTATATGGTTTTCACTCTTGCTTCAGTAACATTAATTGTTATGTTCACCAATCAACAAAAACAGCAGGGATCACAATTTTAATAAAGCTGAAAAAAATGATTTTTGTATTTATTATTATTTTTTCAGTCTGTCATTCAATAATATTTAAATAGTAATTTGAAATAAATGCTTCAACAATATTTCAAAAAAATTAGAATATTTGAATTGTTCACAGAATATTTATTAGTATTCTATTCTAACAAAATTTCTGGGTTTTATCTGCTGATAAGTTTTTCAAATCAAATTGAACCATTAATATCAAAAACTCTTTTTAATTTTTTTCTTAATATCTAATACTAAGAAGGAACAAGCATTTTTTCCTTATGGTCACTTATACTTTTGCATGTCTTATATAAAACATTTGATAAAGAAATTAAAATACTGAATTTTTATAAGTTATAAACATTTTTATATAAAGAAAATTAATTCAATCAAGAAAATAAATAATTTTATGAATGAATAATTTAATGCATGAAATGAAATAATTTCTTGCTCAGATTTTGGTTTTTCATTAATAATATTTTCCCCCAATTTTTTTAAAAACAGAACAACAAGTTACCCATGTAATGCCTCAACGTTTTTTTTTTTTTAACTTATGGAAAGATGTCTGAATTTTGTGTTAAAAATATAATATAATTTTCTGTTTTCTTTTAGATTTTAATTTCGATTTAATATTTAGAAGTTTCAATGTTACGAAAATTTTTAATAATAATTTCATAAATACACAATAATTGTGTATTTATAAATAAATAATATAAATAATTTCTTAGAACAGAAATTATTTTTTAATCTGTAATACGTTATTTTTTCATTACCTCCATTAATGAAACAATTATTTGTGCTTATGTAGAAGATTGATTGAGAGAAAGCATTTTTAAACGAAATAAAACTACTTATTTCAAAATTTCACAAAGAATGCTTAACCGAAAAAACAATTTTTTTATGAAGAGGGTTTATTTTTTTTAAAGATATGAATTGAAAATGCGTAGTTTGATTATCTCTAATTACAGTGCATTTAAGGAGATGAAACATTAAAGAAATATTATGGAATGTGTTTGAAAGTTTTAGAAACAGTTTGAAGCCCTAAAGCAATCTTTTTTTCATTGTTAAGCATGGATAGAGCTATAAATTTTAAGTAATTTAAGAAATAAGAATCAACTATATGTATTAATATGTATAACAAAAGCGTAACAATTGAATATAGTTTGTATTTGAATGAAATGTATTTATAGTTTTGAAACCGGTGTTTAATTATTGAAGAGATAAGTGTTAATAAATTTCATTACTATAAAGAATATTAAAAATTCCATTTTACAAAAAAATATATAAAATTTTTAGAAAATATTGTTTTTAGATTGTTTGCAGATAAAAATAATACACTCAGATAAAAAAAAAAGTGGAGGGAGGAGGGAGAATTCTTCAACGATAATTCTTTGTCACAGCATTTTCAAAGTCTTTTGATAACAGAAAAATGCCCTTTAGGAAAATAATCTTTAATCGAATTTAAAAAAAATATTTTTATACGGGAATATTTTACATTTTATCTCGATTTGATGCTCTTATAATAAATGTTACGCCTTTCCCCTTGCAAAGTATCATATCAGTGTTTTATTTGGACCTAATTTCTTTTATTAATTGATATATAAATTTGTTTTCTGTGACAGTTGTTTGTTAACATAAATAATTTTTAATCTAATTGCGCTGCAGAGCATTTTACTACTGCTTATTTTTTTCATTTCATGAAATTGCCACTTCATCTTTTCGGTTGAAATCGATTGTTTCGCCATTCCTTTGTAGATTTATTCGGAGATGAACACATCACGTTCTTTCAAAGAAGAATTTTAAAAGCAATTCCTGTAGATGACAGTACTTTGAAAGGAGGTCAGTCAAAAGAATATCTTATTGAAAGTTGAGCTCCTTGAAGCGACTGCAATGTCATTTGTTTGAAGAAAATCTCCTAGAATTTTAAATTCGCTTAAAATAAAGTAATAACAAAAACTTTTAAAATAATTTCAGTAAACATGTCAAAACTAGTATAAATTATGAAAGAATTTTTTTGGAATAATGGTTTATTTTAATGAAGATAATCCAGTAATTCTTAATCCTACAGTGCATCGTGTAGATGTTTGGTTACACAGTTTTCCATTTATAAATTTCACGACTGTTCCAGAAGGTAACAATTAATGTTTGAAAATCCTTTTTTAAATGTTTCTTGATAAAGGTTAGTAGAAAAGACCGATTAATGGTAATAACGGGGCTCGAATTAGATTTAAACTGGAAACTTGAGAAAATACCAGGTTGGCTGTTGTATGAATAATTCTACCATTAAAAATACAATCCAAACACTTTTTATTTGCTTTTTAAAAATATATTGGTAAAAAGGGACTTTTATTTTTAGTTCAGAATTGTTATAATGGGATTTGTGTCACAAGGATATTTAATTTAAAACTTAAACCATTCAGCATATTTAGTTTTCTTAATTTCTCGGGAAAAATTTAAAAGTAATTTGTGTAGAATTATATGCAGTTATTCAAAATACACACACTTTCTTTTGCAAAAAATATCTTCTCTGTAAGGTTAATTTTAATATATTGTTTCGGGGAGAAAGTTATTTTTTTTATGTACTTAGTTTGGAATTGAAAAGCAAATTATCAAATTGAAAAAAATATATATCTGATTTGGAAAATTCAATGCCAGAATCAGCCAGAATCTTTCATATGATACAACAAAACTGAAGTATATCATGCTAATTTAATTTTGCATTGCCTGAAATAATAAATTCTCCCATATCTCCAAAGAACTTAATTGAACATTTTTGTCGAATTTTAGAGATGATGGCTGATGAGTGTACGAAAAAATTTAAACATACCAAATTACAAATGGGCATTCACAAATCATTGGTTTTATGAACATAGAAAGTTAACTCATTTGTAAAAGAATTTGAAATTAAATTGGATATTACTATATCATTTTTCTTATAATCTATTTAAAACTCATATAAAATCGAAAAATGGTCACAGGAATCTAATCGGAAACTTTTATTTTAATTATGACAAGTACACATTGCAATAGAGTATCCAGAGAGGTATCAGAAAAAACATAAATGTTTGTTGAGCATTGATTATGCTAAGCAAAATAAAAGAGACATATTTCTAATTGCAGCTGCGTGAAATCCGAAATACGATCGCAAATGGGTACCTGTTATCCACACCGAGGAAAAACACTAACAGCCTACTGATTACTATGTGAATGGGTTTAGTTTAGTGACATTAACGACAATTTTGAGACAGCAGGAGATTTTAGGATTTACTTTATCAGCTTCAGCCATAGCTATGCCAAATCTGAGAAAGGATGTTTGTATTTCTGCATTATAAGCTTATCTTAGGTCTTGTACGGCAGATCTTTAGTAAGATCGGTTTAGAAAGTTATTTCCGGGCATGAAGCCAAGATCCCATCACCAGATCACTTCTGTGCGAGAGCGGAAATACTTGCATGCAGTTGTAGAATCATCATGTTCTGACATAAAATAATTAATATAAAACTCTCTTACCAATTAGAGAATTTAAGTGATCGCATCAGTGATCTCGGTAAGGATTCCAGCAGAAATTTCAGATTTTGGGGGATGAGGTAGTTTTTACGTTGAGGTTTTAGCAGCTTATTATAGCAAACTATCACTGATGTCATATCCAGAGGACTTAAACTTTCATATGAAATAAAAATTACGAAAATTGGAGCAGTTTTTGAGGCTGGAGAGCTGGTCAATTGGCGCAATCATTTATTTTAAATGTATATATTTTGTAAAAATTTAGGGTAAAATTTGAAAATACTATATTATCCATGCAAGATATTGTTTCCCTATTTAGAAGCACTAGTTAGTGCTAACAATTACTTTAAAATGTGAATGGATACGTCCACCTGTAACATTTAGCAGAACCTATAACTTTAGCTAAGCAGAAGTTTCCAAATTTCCAGAATAAGTTCTGAAATCAAGCACTACAAACAATGTTTCAATCAGGGATGAAGCATTGTTTAAATAAGGTTGTTGTTTTTATCGATGGTTTTAATAAACAGTTGTTGTCGTTTGGAAATCCTCTATTGCAATTGTAAACAATTTTTACCGTACTCTGTGTCAGAATAAATCATCTCGTAAAAGGAGGGGTTTTTTAATTATCCCACATTCATGTAAACCTTTTTATAGCCCTTGTTTTTCTTTGAGATTAACGTGACTGGATTAGATTTTTGATTCTTGTAGAGCCACTGACTCGTGCCTTTTAAAAACGGTATAAAATTGCAAATGGAAGGACAATATGAATCCAAAAATAAATTGATATCTAAAGAATTAATTTGATAGAGTTTTAGGAAAAACAATTTTATTTATATAAATGCGATTCAACTTTAAAAAGAAGGAAATGATTATTTAAATGGAATTAGAAACATTTTTGTATTACTTATTCAACTTACAATTTATCTACCTGAAGGGGAAAGGAACAGAGTATTCAAGAAATTCGCCCAGTAAGAACTCTCCAAAAAGTGAGATGGAACATTGAAACTTTAGATGTACACATCTGGAGGGTTGGGCATCTTAAACCTTTAGGCTTCCAGAGGTTTAAATCTGACAAACTGTCAAAAGAGACGTTCAAATCTGGACAAACAGTCACCATAAAGCTTTAAATCCGGACAAATAGTCAACATATGCTTGTGAAAGAGAAATCCTCATATAAGAAATCAGGTTCTAGTTTTCTTGGTGGACATATTCTGGTGTTGTGATAATGTTGGATACGTACTAATGAGGGGACCTAAGAGAGGGTTTGGTGCATCTGTCGTTAATGTCTATTTAGATGTTCTGTAATCCGTTTTATTATTCTCGGTGGCAAGTCATTCATATGCACCGGATAGATCGGAGCTGAGTTGATTGGACTTTGCATTAGCTAACCACTTAAGCTGTTTAATCTCTTTATTACATGGTGTATTCTATTTCAGACATTTATTAATAATTCAATTCATATAAGAATACGAAAAACTGTAAAATACTGACGTGTATTCAATTGATTTTTGTCATTTAACAAGTTGGTTGTTTTGTGAATTGCTTGTGTTGTTTTCTAATTAGATATTCCCTTCTTTTTACGATTAGAGGTGATTAGACGGATAATACGAATCACAGTAAGTGTTAAATATTTTTTTTTCTTAGTTAGAGATTTAAATACCAAACTCAGTGGATGAGTCTGGCTCATTCTCATACAAGGAGAGAGGAAAAAAAAAGGTTTCAAACTTCTGGTATAGATTAAACTGGAGATAATATGTTTAGATTAGGATCGCTTTATAATTTCTATAATTTGTGTAGAGCTAACAGAGCTGCAGTAAGAAAACTTTTATTAGTATGTAAAATTTATATTTCTTATTTACTCTATAAAATATGTATTCTTGCTAACTTATTTTGTAAAATAAAATTTAAAAGATTAGAGGACCAGTCGGAGCAAATTACGATAAAGACGTGATATTTTCAAAATTAAATACTGTAGAAGACATCGAAATTAAGTCGAAAGTTTCAATTTAAATCATATCTTACACAAAAAAAATACCCAGAAATTTGTATCGCGCCCTTTCAAATTAAAAGGAAAATTTTCAAAGTTTTACATTACGTACGTGCATTTGATTAGAGCATGGCTTTAGAGAACCTAACGGCACCTGCGTAAATAGTGGATCGTTATCAGAAAAATTGAATTGTTATCTCGGAAAGTAAAAATGTATTTTAGACTCTGTATTATTATTATTCTTTTTTGCTTTACTATTTCCTTTAAACGCACAGGTTTTAATATCGAAAAAGACATTAGTATGCGTGCCTTGTCAGCCAGACTCAACATAATTACAAATCATAAAACAGCAATCTCTAAGTTCCTTTTAGTGTTATCTTATTGAATCAAGTTTATGACAGCAAGTGTAAAAGATATAGATAATTACAAGAGCAAGACTTAATCAAAGTACTTAATTTCCAGATTTATGAGTTTTTGCAACAAAAATAATGAACAAGTTTTAAAAATCAATTCCTACTAAGGTAATTAAGAATTTGTTTATTTTAGTTACTTATTATTAAATAATTACAATTGTTGTTCTCGTATTCAACGGAAGGAGGGGTGCAGTAGCTTCTGAATTTATGGACTCCTGAGCACCCGAAGGCAGAAGTCCGACTTCTACCTCACATACGTCACAAACCCATTTTACGGTATGAACTTCATTCATGCATTTCATTCATTCCTCCACGGATCATAATTTAGATCCGAAACAAAGAACGATCACCTCTGGCCCAGCATCCCCGGTAGTATTACTCTCCTTATGGAGAACTTTGTGACCAAAACAGATTTAACATCCACCACGCACGGAGAATCTTCAGCTAGCAGGCTCGAACTCGTAGCCCAAGGGATGCGAATCCAATGCCCTACCAACCAACGCAAAAACAAACTGAATGCGTCACTTATTAGGCGATGAAGAAATAGATTTTTGGCGAGAAGGTTTT
>JAOUZG010036559.1:3784610-3822835 GCA_026289955.1 Argiope argentata
ATATATATATATATATATATATATACATGAGCAACAACATTTAGAGTGAAATAAAGTATATCAGCTGGTAATATTATTAAAAAATCAAAAACTGTTGTTAGCATCATGTGACTGTTGTTATGTAATGTTCATATGTAATGTTGTTATGTAATGTTACTTAAGTGCTGCGCAATTAGTGATGCCAAGGTCATTCTCTAATAAACCGAAATCATTTTTAGTTCAAAACAATTTGGAAGCGAATGATTGTAAAATATGCAAGCAAAATTCACAATTGCAAAAAATTCAAGAATATGCCCATAAAGAAAAGGTTTGAAACTGTGAAAAATCTTAATTTATGTATTAACTGTTTAAGTTCTTCGCATAGAGTTGTTAATAGTAAATCTTGGATTTTCTGTATTTTGAGTTCAAAGCGTCATCACTCTTTCTTGCCCATGTATGCTCTAGTATTGGAAGTTGAGTCCTCCTATGGAGCCAGCCATAACTCAAAGTCACATTTCGACTATAGCATGCAGTGCAAGCTATCTTCCGGAGGAATTAAATCCCTCCCCCCTACTGTTTTGACATGTGCTAGCTATTTATTACCCACAAATTCGAAAACCGTAGTTCTCGCAGCAGCGATAATAGGGTCATTTCATGTGACGTAAAAGTCTCATGTCATGAACTTCTGCGCATGGCATTTAATTCTTCATCCTCAAAGCTTTCCTCGATGAGTCTGCCATTAACACACTCCGCCAAGTATGAAGCGGATGTTTTTTTTTTTATATTCGTTATTGTAATTTTGAGTCAGTTCCTTTCCTTTTATTAATGCTAAAATAATGAAATACTAATATACTAGTAGATTTAATACGAAACAAAAGAGTTATTGTCAGGATAAAATGTTTTTACGTTTTTTGTCAACAATTTTGACTTGGGTTGTTAGCTTTGAAATAGAAGGTTTTAAATCTTCGAAGTCGGCGATACGTGACATTTATTTTGAAGAATTCATTCAGTATTTCCATTTACTAAATATACGAAATTGAAACCTAAAGCTGTTCTAGTATATTTTTTTAGAAGATCTCGAAGAAAAAGAAATTGTTAAATGATTTGCCGAAAAAGACAAATGGGGGACAATCAAACAAAATCAAGAGTGCATTTATTGACATCTTCTGATAATTTTGAATATGGGTTGAAGATTTAAAAATATTTGCATGAATATTACCTTACATTTTTCTTTCACAATATTATCTAAATTTAATTGAAGTAAAAACATTCTTTTATTAAAAGTATCCGTTAAAATTAACAACTGCTATATTGCAAACTTGGGTGGAAGTGAATAAATGGCTTAAAGATTTATTGGTCAAAGTGGTCATTAGTGTGCCCCCGAGTTTGCTGCCAATGTGGCAACCCAACACAACGTAATGATGTTTGTAACCTAATGATGTTTTGTTTACTTCTTCCTACAATGATTGAGTTGTACATGAGTTTCAAATCTTTTAAATAAATTTCCTATAAATAAAATTTCCTATTAAATCCATTCTTTTTGCGTTTTTGTCTTTCTCAATTATTTATTATTTACTGTTCATGTTATCCACATAGTCATTATGTTCAAGTTATCCACATAGTCATTATGTATATGTAATAGCGAAGCTTCTAGTTTCCCGCTCCCGTGGCTAGCGAAGCCTTAGTTTTTTTTTTTTAAAAAAAAATTCTGCCCGATGCCTTCAACAGATGTCGGAGGCATCTGTTGAAGACACCGGATCTGAAAAAAAAAAGAATGCTTATTGGTAAAAAAATTCATAATTATATTGCGAAAAGTGGTAACCGTAACTATCCCATAGAAATGTTTGTTTACTTTGTCCGCCATCTTTATTGGTGACTTGGCATCCTTGGCGCGGCAAGGGGCACATTAAACGTAACTTTTACCGATTTATTTAGTAAATGAATCTTTTACTAAATACTGAAAATCCAATTTTCTTATTGACTGTTACCAGCATTTATAATTGATGTATTGCATTGAAAGTGCTCTCAATTTGATAAATTGAGAACACTACATATAAGAAGTACATACATATATATGTATATAAGTTTTGAAAATACATGTCATTTAATTAAGTATATAAATGCAAGAGAATTGATAACTTAGAAAAATTTTATTATTTCATTGGAATGTACTCTGTTTCTCCCCAGACTTACTTTTTCTAAAATAATCGACAAGATGAGTAATTTGCAAAGTGAGCTAGAAGAACTCCAGGATCCTATGAGAAAGAAATATTCATTACAGACAATTTTGTTCGTGATTTTAAAATGATGGCATTGACAGGTTTCATTAAAGAAAGGATTTTCTCTTTATACGTTTTTCTATAACTTCAAAAATTAAATTTGCCGAAGCATCAAGTTGATTTATATGTTCTGTTCCTTGTTAAATTAAAGATTGGAATTTCAAATGGTTTTTATCTATTTTGTTTCAGATTCTGCTGTTTCAAGGCATTTTAATTTTGTAACACAAATTTTGTATGAAAAGTTTAAATTGTTACCTATATTTCCTGCAAAGTCATTAATTATTGAAACATGACAAAAAGGTTGATTTTAAAAATAAAGACTCCAGAGTCATTGCTGACTGCAATGAATTTCCATGTAGAAACTTAGCAAATAATTATCATATGTATTTTATCCATATTTTTTGTAATTTGTCAATAAAAATGATGAAGGCATAATTTTATTTGTTTGTCTTTTAATGATTTCCATAAATTGAAGCGAAATAACTGATTCAGAGGTTGCATAGATTTAAAAAAATGGTATCTATACCTTTCATAATTTGAAATTATAAACAAAATTTATTCAATATAGAAAAATTTGAGTTTCATGTTTTTTTCTTCTAAGCAAACTGAAAACATCAAAGTCTCAATTTTAATAAAAATCATTACTTAAGAAAAAAGGTAATAATTTTATTTGCAAGCTTCAAAATCTTAACTCATCTAAGAGTAATAATTATTAAAAAAACTATATTCATAAAATTCAACATACAGAGAAGGATATGATCTTTATCTCTGTGATTCAACATTTAAATTTAAAAAATGTAATTTTTCAAAAACACTGCCATAGCCATTTGTCAAAATGTATCTTTTGGACAAAAAAAATGATATTGGAAAGTAAAGAATAAAAGGGTAGCAAATTAATTCAAAAGAGAAAATTAATTTTTGACAAAAAGAATAATTACATTGGAAATATTAACTGAAATTTTAATATAAGAAATAAAATTACAACACTACAAAATTTTAGCAAAAATAAATCAAAATATTAAATTTAAAAAATATCAAATTTTAATAATTATTCTGCTAGCGTAATATTCAACTGCAGTCCTTTCATCAACGTTATCGGCAGATATCCCGAGATACGCGGAACGGTGAAAATTGAACAGAATCGGTTTGTTTAGTACATGACACGTGATCCATGAATTGACCCAATTTTTGTTCAAGATATGGACCTTTATGTACTTGATATAGTTAGTACAAATAGTTATTCGACTTATAATTGTGTGCAATCGTTGAACTTAAAATCGGGAAAGGCTAATATTTACGTATCTACTTTGGGTGGTTCAAATTCAATGATTAGTTCTAAAACAGTAACTACAATTTCGAATAAAAGAGGTGATTTTATGAAAACTAAAATTTTTGGTAGTTTGATAGATTACTGATAATTGTTCCTCAAAACCTTGGAAATTGAATAATACACTCTATAACAAAAAAATCGACGCAACAAGAAGGAGTAGTCCGATTAAGACAAAAACTGGTAGATAGATAGACAATGTACAGAATAGTAAATGATTAAAATTTCAGAACTACTGAATAATTTATTTCAGAGTTACAGTAACGAGTTCAATAAGGTGTTCACCCGCCTCTAGCCTGGATACAAGCTGCCACGCGGCGTGGCATATGCCGATAAAGCTTCCGTATAGTCTCTTGCAGTATTTCCTGCCAAATTCGTTCCAATTGTTGAAGTCATCAACATTCCGTGGCAAAATGCAATCGCCTTCCCATCATATCCCAGACATGCTCGATGGGAGAGAGATCTGGCAGGCCAATGAAGTGTTTGACAAGCTTGCAAACAGCAGTTCATAGCAACACGTGCCGTATGTGATGTAGCATTGTCCTGCTGAAAATCCAACCGAGGGTAATGTAAAAGAAACGGTAGAAAAACAGGTCTTAAGATGTCGGTGACGTGCCGTTGCACAATAATTGTACCTCTAATGACGACCAAAGGAGTCCGGCTATCAAAGGAAATGGCACCCCAGACCATAATGCCTTGTTGAGGGTCGGCGTGGCGTACAATAGTGAAAGTAGGATCCCCCCTCTGCCCTGGGTGTCTCCAAACACGTCTTCGATGATCGTCAGGACACAGTTGGAAACGGGATTCGTCGCTAAAGAGTATACGCCCCCAGTCGGCAACATTACAACCTGATAGAGCCATGAACCTGATAGAGCCCTGATAGAGCCAACCTGAACCACTGTAATCTGACACGTCAATGTGCAGGCGTGAGTGGCAGGTGGCGTAATGGTCGGTTCGAGTGTAGGTTTCGCTGTCGCAACCGTCTGTGAATGGTCATTATAGACACTAGTGTTTGGGTTGAACGTCTGATTTTTTGATGGAGATGAAGAAGGCGCTGTTACAGCTGATTGGACAATCACTCTGTCCTCATGATCTGTTGTGGCCTTAGGTCGACCGCTACCATCCTGACGCTGAACTCTGCCATTTCCACCCATACTTGCCAGCCTTTTCGAATCGCCGCATCGATTCAACTCAAATGACTAGCGATTATCCGATTTGTCCAGCCGGCCTCTTTCAATCCAATGATACGATCTCTGCCAAACTCTGACAGTTGCTCTTAAAGAGCACGAACCCTGCGGCGCGGCTTTTTTAAGTTGGGGACAGGTAATCTGAAACCCAATCAAACCGAAACTTTTAACAACCGCTGAAAAACTGCTCCTTATATACGTCTACTGGATACGCAGTTCCGATGCACTGGAGATCAAACTATTGATTTATTGGACACCAAAATTTAATCATTTGTATATCTGGTCAAAATATTCATGCATACGAAATTTCAAAGCAATTGGATGATTGCTTCTTGGTGCGTCGATTTTTTAAGACTTTCTTTATCTTAGAAATTTTAGACTTTCTTTATCTTAAAAGTAGTTTAAAAAATAAAAATTAATAATTTTCCTTTAGTAATTCGTTTGTAGTCAACTTAAAACTCATCAGTAATTGAAGGTCAATTCATGCGACATTAAAGTGACGTGTCATGCACTTCTGTGCATGGAATTTAAATTTCCATTCACACCGCTTTCGTCGATAAGATTGCCATTAACGTCCTCCACCAAGTGAGAAGATTATTTTTTCGTGTATATTTGAAGTTAAAATTTTGAAATATTTTCTATTTTCTTATATGTTAAAAGATGAAATACTTGTTTACTGCTGGATGATTTAATGCGAAACACAAGAGTGATGGTCATGATATAATGATTTTTTTTTTAAAAAAAATTCCTTTCAACAATCTTGACTATATTTGTTAGCATTAGGATAGAAAGTTTTAAGTTTTCGAAGTAGGTGATATGCAGAAGTCATTTTGAAGAAAATCCATTCAATATGTGTCTATTTACTAAATGTATGAAACTGAAACGTACAGCTGTTCCAGTAATTTTTTTAAAAAGCTCTTCGAAGAAAAAGAAATCGGTAATCGAGTTGACATCAAAAATAAATGTAGACAGTAAAACAAAATCGTGACTATATTTCTAATTTACTTTATTGACATTTGGTGGACACTGGTGTTTGGGTCGAACGCCTGAGGGTTGATAGAGATGAACAAGGCGCTGTGACAGCTGATTGGACAATCACTCTGTTCTCACGATCTGCTGTGGCCCTAGGTCGACCGCTACCATCCTGACGCTGAACTCTGCCATTTCCACCCATACTTGCCAGCCTTTTCGAATCGCCGCATCGATTCAACTCAAATGACTAGCGATTATCCGATTTGTCCAGCCGGCCTCTTTCAATCCAATGATACGATCTCTGCCAAACTCTGACAATTGCTCTTAAAGAGCACGAACCCTGCGGCGCGGCTTTTTTAAGTTGTGGAAAGGTAATCTGAAACGCAATCCGAAACTTTTAACAACCGCTGAAAAACTGCTCCTTATATACATCTGCTGGATACGCAGTTCCGATGCACTGGAGATCAAATTATTGATTTATTGGACAAAATTTAAAATTTAATCATTTGCATATCTGGTCAAAACACTAATGCATACGAAATTTCAAAGCAATCGGAGGGTTGCTTCTTGGTGCATGGATTTTTTATGTTATAGAGAGTATTTCGATACCCCAAACGGGGCTTTTAGTAGATCCGGAATTTTTTAATCCATCTAAAATCGATGTTTTTCTCGGAGAAGAAATTTTCTTTGGGTTTCTTGAGAATAATAGAATTGAAATTGCAAACAGCTAATTGCAATTGCAGGCTACTGTTTAGGACATATTAATAGTGTATCGACTAATAATCCTGCTAATGAAAACACAACATATTGTGGACTTGTTCGCGAGAAACGGAATCTGAATCCAATGATGAGCAAATTTTGGGATATCGAAGCCATTGATTCTCTTCCCTTGGTGAACAATGAAACGAAAATTTGTGATGATTATTTTGAAATCACAGCAAGCAGAGACACAGTAAAATAGTACATACACTGTAAAAATTCCCTTTAGGGAAGATTCTACTTGTTTAGAATATTCTAAGGATATTGCTTTAACGAAATTAAATTACTTATGGATGAGACTTTCTAGGAATCCCAATTATTTGTTACTGTACAAGGACTTTTTTGATGAATATTTAAAAATGGAGCATATATCGAAAGTTGTAGAATCACATGAACCCCAAAAAAAGTAATATATTCCACACCATGGTGTTGATCGGCCGGATAAGACAACAACTAAACTGCCTGTTGTGTTAAACGATTCAACCAAAACGACAGCTAGAAATTAACTGAATTCCAGCCATCTTAATGGAGGCATTGAGAAGAAAGATATAATCTCTATAATACTTAGATTTCGGAAATATAAATATGCATTTATTACCGATGTTCAAAAAATGTTTCGAATGATCCTTATTCATCCTGGCCCTCAGGGGCTCAGCTACTATAGGCGAGTACGGGTGTCCCAATCCCGAGGTTCACAGGGATCTTTCCTCCCTTTATGGTTTATACTCCCCTGCGCCTTCTGCTGTCTGCTTGATCCTTCTTTCCCTCGACGGCAAGCGAGGGAGCTCTCAATGAGAAGCTGTCGCCGTTCTGTTTGCTTCTTGCTTCTCATGGACAGCCAAAAGACCCACGTGTTGGCCGTGCGTGGCGACCCTTTGGATGGGTGGTGCACTGTTGGTCCCCAGTGCATCAATCGGCTGGTATCCTAACCATTTGATTAGTCTGCTTGGGATCAAGCGAAAGGGTCAATCTCTGGGGCTTGGCGTTAAGGGTGGTCAACGTTACTGGAGATGACTCTGAGCGTATAGGCTCCGGCTAGCGCCAAGGTAAGTGCCGAGGCTGGCAGTGGCCAGAGCCGGTGGCTGCCTTCCCTCGTTGGGCTCGGTGGTGGGCGGTGCCGTTGGAGCCCGAATTCTCTTTTCCATGCTGCATGGGTGCCAAAGACAAACTTCGTCGCTTCAGTGGGCATGTCACTGTTCAAAAGCTAGTAACAAATTTTGATTCTTTTTTTTTCTTGTCAAACGCATTTCCACAAATAACGAAACTTTCGAAAATGTATCACCTTTTCTTGTTCAAAAAGCTATTTCTACTACTGTTGGAGATGTTACATCAATAAAAAAAATTCGCTCAGGAGATCTACATATAGAAGTTAATTCTATGAAGCAGGTGAAACAAATTATGAAAATTAAAGCTTTAGCTGATATAAAAATAACAGTCGAACCTCATAGAACTCTAAATTCTTCCAAAGGTGCCATAACATTAGGAGAACTTTTTAATGTTCCTTTGGAGGAAATTACATCTGCATTAAAACCACAAGGAGTTACACATGCTAGACGCATTTTCATACGAAGGGATGGACAGCTCCTTTCAACGAAGCATCTCATCCTGACTTTCAGATCCCCAAAACTTCCCATTTCTATCAAGGCAGGATATATAAACTGCCCAGTAAGGCCATATATACCCACTCCTCTACGTTGCTTCCATTGCCGGCGTTTTGGACATCCAAAAACTTCTTGACGTAGCAAACTTACTTGTGCTCGCTGTGCGGAAGTTGGCCATGATAACGCTGAATGTAAGGCAGCAGAAAAGTGAGTAAATTGTAAGGGCAATCACACCTTATATTGCTGGTCTTGCCCTGTCTGGAAGTTTGAAAAAGAGATCATTGAGACTAAATTCAAAGAACAAATGTCTTATCCTGAAGCCCGACGTATTGTCAAAGCTCGGACAGCGACTTCTGGCACTACTTATGCTTCAGCATTGAAAAAAACTCTAGTTAACCAAAGTACTCAATATGAAGTAAAAGATTTTCCGTCTGATACAGATACGGATACTTCTGATATGATAAATTCAGAGACAGTTAAAGCTCAACGCAAGAAGCCTTCTAAAGCTGAAAAGAATTTAAAGCTTAAAATTTCTAAACATGGCTTTTCTCACAAGGATTTAGGAAAGACGTTCAAGAAACAATAAAAAAAGCAATCTTTAGCCTTGGGTATTGCGGAGAAAGGCCTCGTACATAAGGATCTTCCTTCTTTGTTCGGTGGCATTCTGAAAAGTTCTGATGTCATAAACCTACACCCTTCGGAGGGGGAGGATGAAGATCTTAAGATGAGTTGCGAAGTTTCTCCAACTTCTAATGTTCCCATCTCCAATTCTTTTACACCTCAAATCACTTAATGGGTACTTTACTTTCGAGGAATTGTCGCGGAATTCCTTCAAAAAATGTGGACATTAAATCTCTCATTAACAAATTTCATCCCTTTTGTATCGCCCTTCAAGAAACTTTCTTGAAATCGGATATTCCTTTCAAAATACGGGGTTACAATAGTATTCGTAAAGATGCTACAACCGACGGATCTACTTCAGGTGGAGTTTGTATCTTAACTTCAAATTTATATCCAAGCTCACCAATTCCACTACACACTTCCTTACAAGCTGTGGCTGTTCAAATCCATGTTAGATCTCTGATTACAGTATGCTGTGTTTACTTGCCACCACATGACAATGTAAGCCAGCAGGATCTCGCTAACTTAGTAGACCAGCTCCCATCACCTTTTGTACTGCTGGGAGATTTTAATGGGCATAGTCATTTGTGGGGTTCGGAAAGTACGAACACTCGAGGGCGGAAGATTGAAAAGTTTATAAACAACAACTGTCTCTGCCTGCTGAATGATAACGAGAACACGTATTTCCATGAACCTACACGCACCTTTCATACTCTTGATTTGGCCATTTGCTCCCTAGTGCTTTTACAATCGCTTGATTTCATGGTTGAAAGTGATCTTTATAATAGTGATCATTTTCCCATAATAATCTCTCATGCTGATAGGAACGGTGCGACACACTCCCCCCGTTACCTATTCCAGAGAACAGATTGGGTTGCTTTCTCCAAACTGGCAGAAATTACTGAAACTATGGTTAGCGTTGAAAATATACCAGAAGCTGTACAAAAGATAAAAGACAGCATAATACTGGTTGCTGACAATAGCATTCCAAAGAGCTCTTCTCGTCCAGGGAAATTCAGTAGACCGCGGTGGAAAAGGAATGTTATGTCAGTCATAAAGAACAAAAAAGGAGGCGGAATATATTTCGTCGGTATCCCACGATTGATAACCTTATTGCTTTTAAGCGTACTAGAGCTGATGTCCATCGCACTCGCCGGCGAAGTCAGAGGGAATCTTGGGTACGCTTCATTTCCTCAATCACATCTTCAACGTCTAGCTCACAAATCTGGAAGAAAATTAAAGCTGCGAATGGGATATACAGTGAGTTTTCTTTCCCAGTCTTAAAAACTGGAAATAACCAGTATTCATCCCCAGCAGAGATAGCCAATATCATTGGACACTCGTTTGAGAAAGTGTCATGCGCTGACTCGTATAGTCCAAAATTCCTTGAGACTAAGAGACGCGCTGAAAAAAAGCCTTTACATTTTAAAACTAACAAACAGCTTCCATATAATACGCCATTCACGATTTTTGAATTACAGATGGTTTTAAATGAAGCTCACGATACCACTCCAGGATCTGATGGAATTACTTACAACATGCTTCGCCATTTGAACACAGTTTCTCTCCCAAATTTTTTACACCTTTTTAATAAAATATGGAATGAAAAAGAGTTCCCTTCCCAGCGGCATGAAGCTATTGTTATTCCGATCCTCAAACCTGGTAAGGATTCAACTAACCCTCTGAATTACAGGCCAATGGCGTTAACAAATTGCATGTGTAAAACTTTTGAGAGCATGATCAATGCCCGAGTTATTTATGAATTGGAGAAACGAAAGTGCATTCATCCTTTACAGAGTGGGTTCCGTAGGGGCCGGTCTACAATAGACAATCTCGTCCTTCTAGAGACTGAAATACGTAATGCCGTTGTAAGACGTAATCATCTTGTTTCAGTTTTCTTTGATATAGAAAAGGCTTATGATCGGGCCTGGCGTTATGGCATTCTTCAATCCCTTTTAAAGTTTGGTTTTTATGGTAATTTGCCGATTTTTATTCAGAATTTTTTATCCTCTCGTTTTGAGAGTATTGTATTGTATTTTGAGAGTACGTATTAAAAATACTTATTCCAACCCTTTTATTCAAGTTGAGGGAGTTCCCCAGGGAAGTGTCCTCAGTGTCACACTTTTTATTCTTCACCTTAGTCAGATTTTAGACCAATTACCTTCAACTGTTAAAGGTAATTTGTACGTTGATGATCTCTAGATATCTTGTCAGGGCTCTAGTATTCATTTAATTGAACGACAACTGCAACATGCCATGAATAAGTTGGTGACATGGTGTAATGAAAATGGTCACTCTCTTTCTGCTGAAAAGAGCCGTTGTGTCCACTTCTGCAGGAAAACAGGTATACATCCAGATCCTATAATTCGCATTGGTGATTTAGAAATTCCTGTTGTTACAGACATGCTGTTATTGGGAGTAATATTTGATAAAAAAAACTCACCTTTCTACCACATATTTTGAAATTACGGAAGAAATGTGAATCGCTCCTCAACATCCTTAAAGTTCTTTCGACAACGTCTTGGGGTGCTGATCGCACCTATTTGCTGAGGGTTTATCAGGCAACAATATTATCCTGTCTTGATTATGGATGTGCTGTGTATGGCTCAGCTCGCCACACTGTTTTACGCAGACTGGACACCGTGCGTCATTCGGCCTTGAAAATATGTTGTGGTGCATTCAGAACCTCCCTTGTGCAGAGTCTTTATGTCATCTGCCATCAGCTACCACTACACTTGCGACGTAAAATGCTCTCGGTTCAATATTATATCAGGATCCAGTCACTTTCTAACCGTCCACTACGACAAATGACACTAACCATTGGTCTCCGCAGTCTTTACAATACTCGTGCCTTCAATATTCTCCCTTTTTGTAAGAGAATTAAAACAATTATTGCTGATGCTGGTCTTGGTGATGCACAAATTAAACATACATCATTCAATGTATTTCCGCCTTGGAATGTTCCTATATTTTCATACATGAACCCCTTTCATACATTTGACAAGTTTTCTACAGCACCTGTAATATTTCAAACACTCTTTGCCTCTCACAGATGTCAGTTTTCATCATACGAACCTATATCTACTGATGGCTCAAAATCGGAGAGCTATGTTGGCTGCGGAATTAAATTTTTGCAAAACGTCTACAGTTACCATTTGCATACTTCTTGCTTGGTTTTGACTGCGGAACTTGCGGCAATTTTTTGCGCTCTTCAGAAAATTGTAGTTTCTTATGGGCGTAAATTTATTTTATATACAGACAGCATGAGTGCTTTGGAGATATTATCCCATCCTGGCAAATGGATGCATCCTGTGGCAGTAGATATTTTATGTTGCTTGCAAACACTACAGGACAAGGGCATTTTTATTTCATTCTGCTGGGTCCCTAGTCACATTGGAATTTTGAGCAATGAAGACGCTGACCACGCTGCTAAGGCAGCTTTTAGTTTATATCAAACATCAATTCCATATCGTGATTTAAAACGTGCAATTTCTCCTTATATCCATTCTCTTTGGCAGGAATCTTGGGATCTGGAGACTCGTAACAAGCTACATTTTATTAAACCGCACATTCGTTTATGGCCCACTGTTTCCGTAAGAGCTACTGACGTGAAACTGACTCGACTCCGCATCGGTCATACTCGTTTCACTCATAAATACCTATTATTCCGCGAGAGAGCCCCGAGATGCCCATCATGTAATGTTGATTTTAGTGTTTCACACATTCTGGTTGAGTGTCCGAACTTTAATTCCCATCGAACGACTTATTTTAATTCATCTTCACTCGACGTGCGAGAATTGGTGGGAGAGCCTCCCCATCAGTACATTTTTAACTTTTTGAAGGATATTGGTTTTTATTATCTTATATAGTTGTTTAATAAATCCCGTGGTTTACTTTAATTGCCTCCAGCTTTGTTTTTTATTGTTTTTCTTAATCAAATTTTAGTGTAAGATATCTATCTGAATTTTAACTTCTCACATGATATCCCCTTAAACCATATGTTTGGCGCAGTATAGCCTACTTTTGGCTCTTGCGCCATAAAAATCCAATCAACCAACCAACCTTATTCATCCTGATCATAGAAGTTTATTGAGGATATTATGGAAGAAGAATATTGATGACCCGGTCAAGGTGTACGAGCTCAATACAGTCACGTATGGAACAGTTGGCATGCTTTTTCTCGCTACCAGAGTTTTGAAGCAACTAGTAAAGGATGAAGGTAAGGATTTTTTTAGCGGCAAAGGCAATAATGACATATATGCATATGGATGGCATTCTTACAGGTGAAAATGATTTGGCTGCTACTAAGAATCTTCAGGGACAATTGGCGAAATTTTTTGAAAGGAGAGGAATGAAATTGCATAAGTGGTCTGCATATAATTTCGAGCTATTCCGTGCTGAGAAAAAATTGTTATTCAATAATGAAATTAAGATTGGGTATTTCTTGGAACCCTAATTGTTTCTTGTTCTAGGTTGTGGTGAGCGGAGATACTTTTACAAAACGATCAGTATTTTTGACTATCGCACGCATTTTCGATCTCTTGGAACTCTTAGGTCCAGTTATTGCAAAGGCAAATTTTTATGTGAAGGTTATGGTTGTTAAATATTGATTGGAAATATTCGCTGTCTGAGAAGGAATTGCAAGAATGAAGAGGATTCATTACGTCTTTGAAGTTGATAAACAATTTAGAGATTAGTAGAGGTATTTTGCTTAAAAATCAAATTAGAAGAGAATTTCACGATTTTGTAGATGCAACAGAACGGGATTATGGAATAGCTTTGTGCTTTAGAGCATTTGATTCTTCCGGAAAAGAAACAACTAATCCTATTATAAGCAATTCAAGCATTTCACCAATTAGGCATTCTAAGATTCTGCGCTTGGAATTATATGCCCCATAATTGTTGTCGAGACTGCTTGAAAGAGTCAAATCTGCTTTGAAGATGGAATTTAACAACATCTACCTTTGGTCGGACTCTACAATCGTATTGGCATGGATTCGAACTAAGACTCGAGATCATAAAACATTTGTGGCAAATTGAGTGGCTACTATCCAGACGTTAACATTTAATTACCAGTGAAATCATATTCCTTCGGCTTGTAATCCAGCAGATCTTGGATCCAGAAAGTCTTCACAACGACTTGTGTTGCGTGGTTCTTCATTTTTGGCCAAGATGCGGTTGCCTTGTAGCAATACTTCTTCAAATGCACTTATGCAGAGTACAGTGCTGAAATGAAAAAAAAAACTAAATGTTTCTAGTACTAAAAGTTGTCTTATTGCAAGAGACACAAGGGATGCAATCTTTGTTTATGATTTTCTTAGTAATGAAAGTAATAACTATAATAAAATACTTCTAGTATTGAGTTATATTTTCAGGTTCCTTCACAACAAAGGACGAAAGGAAGAGAGGAGGAAAGGACCTCTTCAGGCTATGGAACTCCATGCAGCAAAGAAATTTATTGTTGAAGAATGTCAGAGAATCGTTCCAAATAGAATTTAAGGAATTAAGGGAGGGTAAAATAGCTAAAAACAGCAAAATTAGGCAATTAAATCCCTTTCTTGACCAGGAAGGCTTAACAGTGTAGGAGGTAGGCTAATCAGTCAGATCTAAATTATAAGAAATTTCCCGTATTATTGTCTTATATTCATAAATTAACACAATTGATTGTTGAGTATTATCATCGAAAGAATTTGTATTGTAGTCCTCAATCGTTACTTTGTTTTATTAGAGATAAATTTTGGCCCTTGAAAGGTAGAAATATTTGTAGACGAATTGTTCCCGATTGTATAACATGCTTTAAGTTTAAACCTATAACAGCACTGTAGATTACGGGTGATCTACCTAGAGATTGGTTTTACTTTCAATCACACCGGGGTAGATCTTTATGGACCGTTTTTGATTAAGTACAAAAACCAAAGGAAGGGTACGTATCAAAAGGTTTATGTATGTATATTCGATTGCATGTAAACTAAAGCGATTCATCGAGAATTATTGACGGATTTAACATCAAAAGCACTTAGTGCTTCATTAAAACGGTTCTTTGCTAGAAGAGGAAAGTGTACTAAATTATTTAGTAATAACGCTACTAATTTTGTGGGCTCTAACATCGAATTAAGAAAATTAAATGAACTAGTTAGCAACCAAACACGAGACTTTAGCCGGTTATCTATGATCGTAGATTGAATGGAAGTTTATTCCCCCTAGAGCACCTAATTTTGGAGGCCTCTGGGAAAGTGGGGTAAGTCATTTAAGTACTATTTGAAAAGGCTGTTGGGTGATGCAAACAGTTCCTAACAATTGTCGTACAAATAGAAGGGATTCATAACTCCCGCCCACTGGCACCTTTAACTTCAGGCATAGATGATTTTGAGATCTCAACACCGAGACACTTTCTAATTAGTAGGACCATTAATTTCCTCACTGATCCAAATGAATTTCGAAGAAAATAGATTAAAATTGTGACAAAATCACAAGAATTTTACAGATTATCTGAAAAAAGGGAAGGTGTAGTTATCCTAGTCATTTACAAAACTGGAAAAAATTGTAAAGGACAATAAAGGTATTTGAGATATGGTTTTAATAAAGGATTATAATATGCCCCGTTCTAAATGGACCATCAGTAGATTTGTAGAAGTCTTGTATGGTAGGTTTAATAGAGTTCGTGTGTGCAATGTAAAAACGTCAGTGGGTTTCTTCAAAAGACCCATATCAAAGCTTTGCATATTACCATTGTAAAAATGAATTTAAATTGTGGAGTTGGATATATTCGGTAAATTTAATAATTTACATAGTGGATTTGTATTATTGAAATGTTTTTACTTGTCTTTATGTCACGCAATTGAATTTTTATTGAATGTTGCTTCGTTGTAAATCACTCCCTTTCGAGCAATTTGGTGTTTCAATTGTGTATCAATAATAATTGAATATGTATAACCTGTCAAGGTGGGCGGCATGTTAGAGCGCGGTTTCAGCTGTGGCTGCGCCGAGTTACCCTGAATTGTAATTCTTGCTGTCACGTCAGTTGGCTGGTGTCCTTTGCTTTTGATGGTCTCTCTCTTGGGAGCTTTCCCTCGAATTAATAAATTTTACATTTTGTTGAACAATTGAGCTTGGTCATTGAGTACCTAATAATGCCCTCTATTCTATGAAATTTCACGTCGCACCAACAAGCAAACATTTGAATCAAGTCTGGATTTAATGCGCTATAGTTTCCACTGCATAGTGGCATATGATAAAAGCTATACGTTCCCCGTGTTTCAGGCTTGATGTCCGTCGGCCGTTCCGCAAATCGTGATACTGTAAACCCCAATTTCAGAGCTGCTCTGACCTCCAAGATTCGAGACCACTATCTTAGCTCAATCAGTGGCTAATTTTCCTTGAAGTAAACTAAGTAGCTGCCAAGGTCCGTTTCCGAAAGGGGGCCAAAATAAGATCGATTAAAAATTTGTATCGATACCATTGCCAAATAAAGGAATTTGTAAAATATACAAATTATTCGATCATAAAAAACTAAGATAATATTAACATTTTAGCATTCTCATATATAATTTGTTCATTTCATCATATTTGCTTTAACGTGAATATCGTAAAATCTGGAATAACAATACACGGTGATTCCAAATTCGTAGTATAAATTTGGAGGGGTGGTAGAGAACAAGAATGTGAGTAATATTAATAAGGTAAATCTAGGTAGCAATCCATTTCATTAGTTATAAATACAAGGTGTATCAATTCCACCTAAATAAGATGTTTAGTTTCTAACTTCTACACTTTGACCAATCGATCTCCCGATTTATCGAGCCTCGACTATTCTTCTGAAAAATCTTATTTTCAGTCGAATCAGTTGAGGATTTTGTTGCTCGAATCTCATTGCATGTGTGCGTGAACTGCTTAGCATCGTTGGCAGCTTACGCTAATTGTTCGACGACGCCATCGATGTTAATGCGCTCAATGTCGAACAGTTATTGTAAGCACTGAAATGACGTCATTAAACTCTTCGTCTTTCTATTCCTCTCCTATTTGCATCTACACAATTTCTATATAATAAATGATTGTTTTAACTAATTGTAAGTTTTTGCTACTGTTCAAATTTCATTTAAATAAGCTTACTAGTGTAAAAGGTAGAAACTTTCTTCAATGAAATGTGACATCCTGCATTTATACCTAAAGAAATGAATTGCCACTTGTAATTCCTATATATTCGCATCCTTCTTCTTTTCTACCCTTCGAAGTTTGTACCATGAATTTGGAATCCCCCTGCAAATAAATTAAAAAAAATACATATTCGTAAGGTTAATAAAACTTTGAAACATTTTGTCTGAACTAAACCATTTATATACTAAAAATATGTCGAAATTTCAAACTAAATTGCCCAGTTTACTGAAAGGAGAATCTCATAATATGTGCTACATGAGACTAGAAACTCGCCACTGACCCCGATTCCATTCAATGCAATAATGTTGATGGTAATTTTTAGACTATAACATATTTTGAATTCTAATAACTCTTGCATCAAAAGAATAATTTTCATCGATTATACTTGCACAGAGTTAACGAAACTTAGAAAATACCTGTGATGATCTATGACGTTATAATTTCTTTAAAAAGCTTTGTTTATTTCGCAACAGTTAAGCAGAACTCAAACATTATATTTCTATATTGAATAAAAAATGAGTTATCACTTACTGTTGCAATTTCAGAGGGTTCAACTAAATGTGAAGTCTTTTATTCTACTCAGTTACTAAAACTTGATTTGGGTGCATGACGAAAACGATTCCAAGATTTCAGTTAATTTAAATTGTAAGAGTAAATAAGAATTTCAAACAAATGGTAACTTGATTAATCATTATTTCTCCCCCTCCCCACACAGCATTGTAATAAATGAAATACATGATCAGATGAGAGATGTCAAATGTCAAGCTTCAAACTCAGTTTTAAATTCCTCGCATAATTTGTGAAAAGAAAATAATTATCTATATACAGTACGGAGAAAAAAAAAGTTAATTTCTGATTTTTAATTTGTAATACCAATGAAAATTTGCCTTTTGGTGCAGGGAAAATAAATTGTAAATATGAAAAATATTGGAGTAGGTCTTGAGGTGCTTCAAGGACGTTAGAGTTTCATAAAAATGTAATTTTTGCAACCTTAAAATTATTTTTACGGAAAAATCCTTTTTTGATTTTTAATTTGTAATAGCGTAAAAGAGTTGCCTTTTGGAATAGATAAGATAAATAAAAATTATAAAAAGTATTAGAATGCATTTTAGGGTGTCACATCGACATTAAAGTTTCATTAAAACACACTTTTTGCAACTTTTTAAGGATTATTGTGTGCTTTGATTATAAAATAAAAAGTTTTAAATAGGCGTTGTCATATGAATAAAAGTATAAAAACTAAACAACAGTCTAAAAACAGAAAAGGTTCAGATAAATTTGATGCCAGCTTCACTTAATTTAAATGAGGAGTTAGACGTTTATTTGGTATTGCTGACTTGTATAAAAGAAGAAAAAAAGAGCCAGCTAGGGAATAAAAAACGGTTCTAAACGATCAAAGCTCTGATATGAAAATGGCTTTAAGTAATATTGATAATGCTACCGCAAGCTCTTCGAGGAAGTTAGAAGCAAGAAAGGGTAAAGAACTACAGAAAATAGTTGTTTAATCAAGAAGAGTAAGAAAATACTAGTGCATCAGAAACTACAAAAAATGGCAAACCAACGAGATCCATCAAATAGACGAAAAGTGATAAAACTACTAGGTCCCTGAGAGGCTTAATATTAAGTTAAAACTTTTATGTACTTACTGTTCCAAAGATCTATTTAGCCTAATCTCATTTTCATTCTGTTTCTCTGCGATCTGCAGAGTGTTATAAACTAGATTATTCAAAGAAATGGATACTTCGCTGTTTCGGAAAATATCCTTTGTCCATGCTAAGTGACGAAAGTAAAATTCAAAGAGAACTTAGTTTACGACGAGTTTTAAAAGCAAGAACAGAAAGTAGAGATCGAGTCAGGAAGTTTAAAGTTCCATAGATGAACTTCGATTCAAAGGATTACATCCACATGATCTCATGGCTAGAAAATGACGTAGCTGAATCCCCCTCCCCCCACTAAAAATGTTTCCAGTGACTCTTTCAAAGACTTCGTATAGAAGGCATCTGAAGCCGAACCAAATAGTATAGGGGACGGTTATCGATTTTCCCTAGCTTCCTAGTCGTTTTCAATTAATGGAAAGAGTTGTGAAACTGGAGACAGAATCGGCTCAAAATGCCTGCGGTTCAATCGCAGGAAGGATACGTTAAGAGCAAAAATTGGCTCAAGACTGAATACGCCAAAAGTGAATTTAAGAAATTAGTTTAATGTGGCAATGAAGTAGAAACAAGCCTTTGGCAACTGTAACATATGTCATCATAAGGATGCAGAAATAGTAAACGCAAAATTTGACATTAAAATATTTATTATGATGATGATATTTTGTAATTAATAGTTTTTCCAATTGTAATACTTATCCATGTATTTAAAATACTCTTTTGTAACATTATATTAACGAAACGCTTCTAAAAATATTTTTTCAAAGTTTATAATTTTTCAATTTTTTGTTAAACTTTAAGATCTTTACGGAACCTCAAGATATTGTTGTATTGCAACCCGAGTTTTAAAAAATTTTCTTTGAAGCTAAAAGCCAACTTTTCTCCACTATTACCAAACTAAAACCAAAGAAAAAATTGTTAAAGACTATTTTTAAATATTTCATTTTTTAAAAATAAATTTCAAACTCTTTGCGGCATCTTAGGGTAATGTAATATTGAGACCCAATTTTTAAAAATTGTATTCGAACCTAAAAGGCCATTTTTCCATCCTATCATCAAACTAAAATCTAAGAAAAAAAATTAAGGCATTATTTATTAAAATTCGTTCTACCCTAATGTACAGTTCATGTTCAATTACGTTTGTCATGTAATCATGGTCTGACCTTTACTCTAACGGCTAAGAATTAAATGAAATCTCTATATTAATGTTTCACTCTTTACTTTAATCCTATTAAAAGTTATATACCATTTTGTATCCAAAGAATTCATTAAATATTTGGTGAAATACGCTTAGTATTGAAAGTATTCATCGCTTAAAATTGGCTCATATTCACTACGTGCCAAAATCCTAAAGCATTTAAAATCCGACTAACAGATTTTTTTTTGTTTCTGTCAATGTACCCTAAAAATTTTCTTATCTGAACCAAAATTATTTAGAGGTTTATTTTTCTTCCTTTACTTTATTTTCTTGTATTTAATGGGAAAGTTGGAGCACAGACATATTCTACGTTTAAATACAGAACACAACTTTTCCTAAAAGGACATATTCTTTTTTTCTTTATCAATTAAGTGTTAAAATTTTTTGAGCTTTAACCTTCAACATGTGATGCTTTAAATGCTGGAAGACTAAGGTGACGCATGTTTTGATTTTTTGGGGGTGTATGGGGAAAGGAGTATTGGCGTAAGAGCCATTCTTGGCAAAGTTATGAAAAGTATATTACGGGGTGAATATTTTGTAGATAATTCAAGTAATTAGAAATCGGCGATGACTTGGTTAGTCCTAGACATATGATCATTTAAGTGACCACATCTTTTACAATTTTACTTTACAGATATTGGGAGAACCAATGTTACATTAAAATCAGCAATTATCAATAGGAAATTGCCGATCGATGAAAATGCTGGCATATAATGGAGGGAGCAAAATGGCCAGACCCTCTTTGGCTCTAGTCATTAAGCCAAAATCGATCAACCAACCAAATCAACGCATAATGAAATTCTGCATAAAATGTAGTGTAATAATAATTAAAGAAGTATGACATGGAATTACAATTAATCTCTGAAATAGTATGCATTTGTTTTCTGTGTGAAACAAGTTGTAAAGGAGAATTCTTCGAGTCACAATTAATCTGGCGCAATTAATCAAACTTGTGTGGCATCTGGTTTCGGTCAAAGCGGACTTATAGCAAATAGACCAGGTATTATCCAAAGCAAAAATGAACTTGGTTTCAATATATAATGCTCTTTATGGGGGATGTAAAAGTAAGACTGGTTTGTAGTTTTATTTAGCTTTTAGAAGAAACCGGATATCCTAGCCTTCCCGACGGACTGCTGCGAGCAGTCCACTGGAGACCAGTCAAAGAGTTTTTGAATAATTCAGCTAAAGAATGCGCCTAAGATAAGTCTTAAAAGCAAATTTCTCTGATTCATGTGAATCATTGAGCTTGCTTTAATTCATTAGGTCACTAGTAAAAAGAGTTATTCGAAAATGTTTTTAAAAATGTAATCATTATTTTTAAAAATATGAACTAATGGCTTAACGAAGAAATAACAGATAATCAGGGACTTTTGATTCAAAACTGTGGTTATTAAGGAATATTTTATCAAATAAGACGGAGTTCTAAACAAAGATTTTACCGGGATGTCTGGTTACTTTAGATTAGCAATTATTAGATACGAAGAAAAAGAGGATAGCTTACAAAAGCGACAAACTACAAATATGTTTGCTAATCTACAAATAAAAGAAACGCTATATGTAAACATCAATAGATAGCCAGTAGTCACTTGTTATTTTTTCAACTTATTTTGAATACTATATTTATTATCGAATAGTTTATTTTAATTGCCTATAAGTTCATATTTCATAGTACAGTATTTAATGAGTCATTGCGATTTCCATCGAAGTTTCTTAACATACTTTTGACCTGAATATAATCTTTACACTATTGATTATAAAATGATAGAAATTAGTTACATATTTTTTAATAATATCTAATAACTTTTCAATTTAATTTATAAATATGCATGCAAAAATAAAACAGCTAAAAAAAACCCTTAATTTTATCTTCAAATTTTTTAACCATAAATAATTCTGCCTTTGATGATAAATAAGCCTAAATGCGCAAACTTGTCTTTTCAAAAAAGTATTTTGTGATTTCTATCATCCTTAATCAACAGGTTTGCTGCTTTTATTGCACATTTCTATTCAAGGATGCCTTACTGAAAACTTTTAACTTTTAATTGCAATTAAAATATCGGAACTGGTAATGAATTAGTAAAGTAATCAAAATCTATCTTTTTAGAATTTTCATATTAATATTGCTAGGTAATATGAAAATTAATTTTATTGAAAATCACTAAAGAAAGGTTCGATTTTAGTGTGATAGAATTTTGGATGCAAGCTTAGTATAGAAACTAAATTTTATAGTTTTATTATGTTGTTCTATTCAAATTGTTGAATATCAGGTTTAAATTATTATTTTTAAATGTCCTATTGAATCTAAACGTACATCTGCAGAGAATAAACTATGTGGTGGAATGTAGATTATTAGAATCCGTACAGGAAGCAACAGGATGCATGTTTTCCGAAACATGTTTTTCAATAACCACCCTCACACACTAAACAAAGACACGACAAGACATTCACGCTCGTAGCTTAACAGAACAGCGTCATCTCTTTCTTCTCACAACCCCAATGAATTATGGGATATTTACTTAATCATGCATCGCCATCTGGTATTCAAAAGAGAAGATAAGAGTAATAATGTAACTCCTACAACTATATAATAAAAATTTAATGTCTTAAATATGCAAAATGGCTTTCATCTGGAAAGTGAACAAAATAGTATTGAATAGAGTTTGACTTACTAACTGATAAAAATGAAATTTGAGTTTCTGAAACTTTTCTGCGACAAAATTCCCCATAATGTAAAATAAAAGGATAATATTTTCTTTGCATTCCGTTATAGAATGGATTTAGAAAAGCATCTGCTTTACAGTTTCTTCAGCAGTTGAATTAGAAAATATATCTGCTATAAAATATGTATGCAAAAAACGATTTAAAGTAAATTTTTGGATTAAATTGTGGAACATCAAAAACTTCTTCGAAGTGTTAATAAGATTTGACTAAATGAGTTAAAAGTAGTGAAATAATTTTCTGTTTAATGTAACTAAAATTAAATCAGAAAAAAAAATACAAGTCAAAACATTGGATTTTGCATGATGAGAGTGCAGGTTTCACCGCTTTCATCGTTTTCTATTCTTGCATGCTGCTTTATGGTTAATATTTTTTTGTGCCGAAGTCAACAAAAATTTGATTTTTCAAATCAGTTTTCAGAATTTTTATAATTTGAGAACACAAAAAATCGAGAAGCATTAAAAATATAAGCACTCTTACATAATTAAAGCATTGTAAAAAAATACGTATTTTTAATTATACATCTTTTAAAACAAGAAAAATATTTCAGAGAGAAAATTAACCGTGAAATGAAACATTTATTCTACTTATTTATGTTATTTTCAATTCGGAAATATTGTATTTATGTTAAACCATTACATTATTTGAAATGCAGTATAAATAAGCCAATGACCAGAAAAAATGTGAAGGAAACTAGCTTCGACCTCTAAGAAAGAAAAATGATCTGTCTAAAGCCAAACCACGAAATTTTTAAAACTCGAAGCCTTAAACCGATTTTTGACTATTTATTTTAAAATCCAGGGCAAATTATCGACCATAAATTTGTAATTACCTCGAGAGATCAAATTTCATTAATAAAGTTTTCTGATAAAATGTCATTATAGTAAAGAAAATAATAATTGAATTATTAAGAGAAGCATCTTTGAAATCAAGATGCAACAAAATGAAGCATTTTGAAAAAAAAAAGTTCTAAGAATTTCCTGTTCTGAAAAACAAAACAACAATTGAAGAAATTCTATTCTTAAACAATTTATTCTTTCATTGAAAACAGATTGTTGACTTGCTTATTTACGATTCAAAATAATGAAAGTTGATTTCTTTTTCAATTCCTACTATTAGCTAAATTAGTTACTTCTCTGCAGGCTGTGGCTATGCAAGTTCACGTACGGACTCTGGTCCCAGTCTGCTCTATTTATTTACCGCCTCATGATGTTATTCGGACACATGAACTTGATAACCTAGTGGACCAACTTCCCTCACCTTTCATTTTATTTGGTGACTTTAATGGACGTAGTACGTTGTGGGGCTCAGATTGTACAAATTCTCTTGGGCGACAGATTGAACAATTTATCTCAAATAACTGTCTCTGTCTGCTCAATAATGGGCAGGAAACAAATTTCCATGAGCCAACACGTAGCTTCCATAGTCTTGATCTAATCATGTGTTCCCCTGAACTCCTGCCATTGTTAAACTTTCAAGTTTGTGATGAATTATATAATAGTGACCAGTTCCCAATCATGGCCCTCCTGAGGGGCTCACCTTCTTTAGGTGGGTACGGGTGTAAAAATCCAGAGGTTCTCAGGGATCTTTACTCCATTTATGTTTTAATCTCCCCTACTCCTTTTTCTGTCTGCTTGATCCTTCTTTCCCTCGACGGCAAGCGAGAGAGCTCTCCATGAGAAGCTGTCGCCACTCTGTTTGCTTCTTGCTTCTCATGGACAGCCAAAGTCCCCACGTGTTGGCCGTGCGTGGCAACCCTTTTGAAAGACGGGTGGTGCACTGTGGTTCCCGGTGTATCAATCGGCTGGTACCTAGCCACCTGAGTGGCTAGACTGCTAGGGATCAAGCGAAGGGGTTACTCCTTGGGTTTGGAGTTAAGGGTGGTCACTGTCCCCGCGGGTAACTCCGAGCGTATAGGCTTCGGCTAGCACTAGGGTGGATGCCGAGGCTGGAAATGACCAGAGCCGGTAATTGCCTTCCCTCGTTGGGCTCCGTGGTGGGCGGTGCCGTCGAACCTGAATTCTCTCCAATATCGCATAGGCGCTTCAAAAAAGGGTCCCTTCAGTGGGCATCATACTGTACCAATTCCTTTTAATATTTCGCACCATTTTAATAAATATTTTATTATGAAACAAATTTCCAATTTTAATGAAACACAAAGTGTCACCATTTCTTGTACAAAAATCAATAACTTCAACAGTTGGTGAAGTTTCCGCTATTAAAAAGATGCGTTCTGGGGATTTGCTAGTAGAGGTTAACTCTCGAAAGCAAGCCCAGCAAATACAAAGACTAAAGGCTTTGGCATCAATACCAGTTAGCGTCAGTCCCCACCAGTCATTGAATACAACAAAAGGTGTAATAACATGTGGAGAGTTGCTAAATGTCCCTATTGACGAAATTATGAAGGAGATGAAATCCCAGGGAGTTGTAGTCGTTCGTCGCATCACGTTTCGGCAAGACGGAAACCTTCTGGAAACGAAACACCATATTCTTACATTTAGAGTAGCAACATTACCAGAATCAGTCTACGCAGGCTATATAAAATTGCCGGTTAGGCCGTATATACCGAACCCGCTTCGATGCTTCCAGTGCCAGAGGTTTGACCATTCAAAGACAAACTGCCGAGGATCTCTGACTTGTGCCCGCTGTTCTGCTAAAGGACACGACAGCCAGCAGTGCCCCGCACAGGAAAAATGCGTGAGTTGAGGGTGATCACCCATCGTATTCAAGGTTCTGTCCACGCTGGCGATTGGAAAAAAAGATAATTGCAGTTAAAGTCAAAGAAAATGTATCCTATGCTGAAGCCAAGCGTAAAGTTCTGGCCCAAACACCTACGCCTGATATTAGTTATGCTTCTGTAGCTAAAAAATCATTTTGTGCAATCTGTTCGTGTATCAACTGTACAAAGCAGGCTACCAAAACAAAATCTAATAGGAAAACGGAATCAGATTCTGAACAGTCTACTGAAAGTGTACCAAAAACATTTAAACCAGAAACATCAAAATCTCAATTGAGAAAGAAAAATCAAAACTCGCTAAAGTTACGGCTTGAAAAACGCGACCTGTCCAGAAAGGTCTCCCTACTAAATTTAAGAAATCAATTTTGAAGAACTCTGTTGGCTTGGGACTAGCATCACAAGGTATTGTTCACAAAGACTTGCCTTCTGTTTTTGGAGACATGTCCTATAGCCTTGATTTCAAAATTCATCCATCTGAGGATGAAGAAGACCTTGAGATGAATTGTGAAGATCGGACAACTTCAACAAATGTTTTCATTCCTCCTAAAAAAACGCTTTCTTAATGGGTTATTTTCTTTCTTGGAACTGACGTGGCCTTCGTCCCAAAATTTGTGACATCAAGTATATGATTGATAAATTTCAGCCCATCTGTCTTAGCCTTGAAGAAACGTATTTAAAATCTGACTTTTCTTTGAAATTGCGAGGTTACCACTGTGTTCGGAAGGATGCAACTACGGAAACTCGTCCTGTCGGTAGTGTTTGCATCTTAATATCAAATCTCTATCCGAGCACATCTCTTGCTTTACAGACTCCCCTGCAAGCTGTTGCTGTGCAGATTCACGTTCGTACTTTGGTTCCTGTTTTCTGCGTTTACTTACCGCCAAATGACATAATTACTCAGCAAGATCTAAACAACTTAATTGACCAACTTCCTTCACCCTTTTTGCTCGTAGGTGATTTCAACGGCCATAGTTCTTTCTGGGGTTCAGATAATACAAATTCTTGCGGACGTCAGATAGAACAGTTTATTTCTGACAACTCACTATGTTTGCTGAACACGGACGAAAAAACGTATTTCCACGAACCGATACGTACCTTTTCATAGCCTTGATCTGGCCATCTGTTCTCCTGAGCTTCTACCATGGTTGACCTTTTCGGTTTCAGGTAATCTCTTTAATAGTGATCACTTCCCCGTAATTATCTCCCTCGCTGATGACGACTGTGCCACTCTGCGTGGACCGCGCTATTTATTTAAGAGGGTAAACTGGTCACTTTTCACACAGCAAGCAGAAATCACCAGGACTATGATCAGATCGGCAGATATTTCGGACGCGATACAAAATGTTATTGATTGCATAATACGCGCCGCCGATATATCTATTCCAAAACGTTCCACACGTCAACGGAAGTTTCGGCGACCATGGTGGAATGAGGCTTGCCACGACAGTTTAAAGAGACTAAAAAGATCATGGAATATCTTCCGTAGATATCCAACTACACAAAACCTTATCGCTTTCAAGAGGGCTAAAGCTTTAGCTCGTCGGATACGTCGACGCAGTCAGAGGGAATCATAGATTGACTATATTTCTTCCATCACATCATCTGTTTCGAGTAAGCAATTGTGGAGTAAAATTAAATCTGCTAACGGGTTATATAAAGAATTTTCTTTTCCTGTACTTCATGTAGGAAATACCAAATATTCATCTTCTATAGATATTGCAAATTGTCTTGGTAAATTTGCGAGAGTATCGAGCGCTTTCTCCTACAGTCTTACTTTTCAAGAGACTAAAAGACGTGCTGAGAGGGTTCCCTAGATTTTTAAAACCCGCAGATTCCATCCATATAACTCTAGGTTCAGTATAGTTGAACTTCAGAATGCTATACGCAAGACTCATGAAACCAACCCAGGACCTGATGGAATCACGTATAATATGCTTCGCCATTTGAGTTCCACCTCCTTGTTCAACTTGTTGCTTCTATTTAACAGAATTTGGTGTGAAGAGAAATTTCCCTCTCAGTGGCATGATGCTATTGTGGTTCCTGTTCTGAGGCCTGGTAAGGATGCTGATAATCCATTAAATTACAGACCCATTGCGTTGATGAACTGCATATGCAAAGTCATGGAAAGAATGATAAACGCACGACTTATGTTTATTCTAGAAAAATGTGATTGTATTTCCCCATTTCAAAGCGGTTTTCGAAGAGGTCGATCTTCTATAGACAATCTTATCCTTCTAGAAACTGAGGTACGCAATGCCTTTGTTCAGAGACATCATCTTGTCTCGATATTCTTTGACTTGGAAAAAGCTTTCGACCGAACCTGGTGATATGGCATTCTCCAATCGCTTTTAGATTTGGGTTTTAAAGGTCACTTACCCATTTTTATTAAACATTTTTTATCTTCTAGAGTTTTTCGCGTCCGTATTGGACACTTTTATTCCAATCCTTTTATCCAAGCTGAGGGTGTACCTCAAGGTAGCATTCTCAGCGTGACCCTTTTTATTGTTCATCTCAGTCAAATACTCAATCAATTACCATCATCTGTAAAAGGTAGTCTCTATGTTGATGACCTACAAATTTCTTGCAGAGGCAGCAATATGAGATTAATTGAGCGACAATTGCAGTCCGCAGTGAATAAATTGGTTGCTTGGTGTGATGATAACAGCGATACAATTTCTCCAGATAAGATTCGTTGCCTTCATTTCTGCAGAAAGCGGAGCCTTTACATGGATCCTAACATCCTTATTCGAAATGCCGCTTTTCCTATTGTCAATGAAGTAAAGTTCCTAGGAATAATATTTGATCGCAAACTTACTTTCCTTCATCACACCCTATATTTGCGGAGGAAAGGCAAAAGATCACTGAATATCCCCAAAGTCCTTTCTGCAACTTCCTGGGGAGTAGATCGTACATCTCTTCTCCGTATTTATCAGGCTCTCATTTTATCTCGCATCGATTATGGGTGTGTGATTTATGGTTCTGCTCGATCCACGGCCTTGCGGAGACTGGATACCATACACCACACTGCTTTGAGAATATCTTCGGGAGCATTTCGCACATCACCAGTGCAAAGCCTTTACATTGTGTGCAACCAACTACCACTGGAGTTAAGGCGGAGAAAATTATCTGCCCAATATTGCTTCAGAATTTCATCTTTTCCGAATCATCCATTACGCGACATGACGACTTTCGTTGGTCTCCGGAGACTTTATGACGCTAGGCCTTTTAACATTCTTTCCTTTTGTGACAGGATTTAAAAAGTCTTATTTAGTACAGAACTCAATAATGTCACTATTCAAGTTTTGGATTTTTTGTCTTTCCCACCTTGGAATGTTCCTCAATTCTCATATTTGAATCCCTTTTCCAGATTTAATGAATCTATCATTGCTCCCATTGATTTCCATCAACTTTTTAATTCTCATCGTACTCAGTTCTCATCTTTCACACCAATTTTTACTGACGGGTCAAAATCGGAAAAACATGTTGGTAGTAGTGTTATTTTTGATACCAGCAGGCAAAGTTATAAACTAAATCTCTCCTGCTTGGTTCTAACTGCTGAACTAGTTGCCATATTATGCGCTCTTCAAGCAATATTTCTTTCTACTCAGCGCCAATTTTGCATCAATACAGACAGCATGGTATCCTTGGAAACACTTTCTAATAATCATAATATTACACATCCTGTTGCCATGGATATTCTATGTCTCCTACGAGAACTCCAAAAGAAAAAAATTAAGGTTTTATTCTGCTGGGTTCCCAGCCATGTTGGCATTGCGGGTAATGAGCAGGCGGATATTGCTGCTAAAACAGCATCTACTCTTCTTCAAAGAAATCTTCCATATTGTGATGCCAAAATATATCTCGCGCAACATATACGTTCAATCTGGCAGGAAACTTGGAACCAGCAAGTACTTAATAAATTACATTTGACTAAGCCATTTATTTCGGTCTGGCCTGGTATTCCAGTACGTGATCTTGACGTCAAGTTAGCAAGACTTCGCATTGGTCATACACGTTTTACCCATAAACACCTTTTATTTGGTGAAAATTGTCCTATGTGTTCAACATGCCGTGTTAATTTCAGTGTTTCACATATTTTAATTGAGTGTCCAGCTTTTAACCACCAACGCATACATTTCTTTAATTCATTGATTTTAAATATACAAGACCTGGTGGGAGTACAACCCCATCCAAATCTTTTTGGATTTTTGAAGGCTATTGGGTTTTACCATATAATTTAGCGTTTCAGTATTACTATCCTTTCCTAATTTCTATATTTTAAACTTCCAAAGACTAATGTTTTTATACTTCATCGTTCTGTAATTTTACCATATTGATGGCGCAGTATGGCCATGTCAGGTTTTTGCGCCAATAAAATCAACCAACCAACCCAATCATGGCCTCCAATATTGATAGAGGAAATTCGCTTCGTCGCAGTCCACATCTCCTATTTCATAGAGCAGATTGGAATACCTTCACACAGTTGGCCGTTATCACTGAAGACATGGTTAGTAGTGTAGACATTTCCGAAGCTCTACAACACGTCATTAATGTCATAATAAAAGCCTCTAATATGAGTATCCCTAAAAGTTCACCATGCATAAGAAGATTTCGTAGACCGTGGTGGAATGATGCATGTTGCGAAAGTTACAGAAAACAGAAAAAGTGTTGGAACATTTTCAGGAGGTACCCAACGACTGCAAATCTTGCTTTTAAACGTGCTATAGCTTATGCTCGACGAATTCGTCGTCATAGTCAGAAGGAATCTTGGAAATTCTTTGTTTCTTCCATTACATCCTGCACCAGCAGTAAGATTTTGTGGAAAAAAGTGGATGCCGCAAATGGGAATCGTGCGTTCCACTGCTAAAAGTCAGAAATTTAACGCATTCTTCCTCATTGGACATAGCTAATATTCTTGGTAAAGCTTTTGAACAAGTTTCCACAATTGAATCTTACAACCTTGAGTTTCTAGCAATTAAGATTCGCACGGAACGTTTACCTTTGCGTTTCCATAACAGGAAAATTTTCCCATATAACTCTGAATTTGGGATGTTTGAGCTAGAAACGGCTTTATCGCAAGCACATGATACTAGTCCAGGACCAGATGGGATCCCATATAACATGCTTCGCCATTTGAGTGCCCTTCCCCTTTCCAATCTGTTAATATTGTTTAACAGAATATGGACTGAGCAGAAATACCCTTCACAATGGCACGAAGCTATTATTATTTCCATTCTCAAACCTGGTAAAAATCCCCAAAATCCTCTGCTCTACAGGTCAATTGCTTTGACCAGTTGCGTATGCAAAACTCTGGAACGCATGGTGAATGCCCGCCTTATCTATGAATTAGAGAAAGAAAGATGCATCTCCCCGTTGCAAAGTGGTTTCCGTCGAGGTCGTTCTACTTTTAACAACCTCGTATTACTGGAAACCCAAATTTGCAATGCATTTGTAAGGAGAAATCTCCTAGTCTCTATTTTCTTTGATATCGAAAAGGCATATGACCATACATGGCGCTATGGTATACTTTCGAACCTTTATAAATTTGGTTTTAGAGGCCATTTGCCCATATTTTTATCTAATTTTTTATCCTATCGTACATTTCGAGTACGTGTAGACAATATCTATTCTGATGCTTTTATCTAGGCTGAGGGCGTTCCTCAGGGAAGTGTCCTAAGTGTCACTCTTTTTATCGTCCATTTAAGTCAAATTTTGAAATATTTGCCACAATCTGTTCATGGAAACCTATATGTTGATGACCTGTAAATATCATGTCAAGGTAGCAATATGAATCTCATTGGGTGACAGCTACAAATTGCTGTCAATAAGGTAGTAGCTTGGTGCAACAATAATGGACACACAATGTCTCCGGAAAAAAGTAGATGCGTACATTTCTGCCGGAAGAGAGGCATGCATTTAGAACCTGTTATTCGCATACAAAATATACCTATTCCAGTTGTGGATGAAATATGTTTCTTGGGAGTGATTTTCGATCGCAAACTCACTTTCCTTCCGCATGTTCTTCAACTGTGGAAGAAGTGTGAGAAGGCCTTAAATATTTTGAAGGTGCTCTCCAGAACATCTTGGGGTGCCGATCGAACCTCTTTACTCCGTATATATGAAGCAACCATACTTTCCAGCATAGATTATGGATGTATGGTATATGGTTCTGCTCGAGATTCCATTTTGTGTCTACTAGATTTTGTACACCACTCTGCTTTGCGGATATGCTCAGGAGCATTTCGCACTTCACCAGTTAAAAGTCTATACGCTACCTGCCATCAATTGCCTCTTCATTTAAGACGGCAAAAATTATCCGCTTTATATCATTTCAGAACTAAGTCTTTATCGGGGCATCCAGTATCTGAAATTTCCCTTCCTGTTGGACTCTGCAGATTATATGATGTCCGTTTGTCTCATATTCCTCCATTCTGTAAGCGAGCCAGATCTCTCGTTCATGACTCAAACCTTGAAAGTATCATTCTTAGTTCAGATATGGTATGCTTCCCACCCTGGGATATTCCAGAGTTTTCCTTTTCAAATCCTTTTCTCGGATTTGATAAATCATCAACTTCTCAACTTGTTTTCCAACAGCATTATCTCTACCATCGCAATCGGTACTCTTCATTTTTACCCATTTTCACAGATGGCTCAAAATCAAATGGTCATGTTGGTTGTGGAATCGTATTCCCATCCGAAACACTGAGCTATCGACTTCCTAATAGTTGCTCCGTATTCACGGCTGAGTTGATGGGTATAGTCTGTGCTCTACAGAAAATTTCATCTTCCACTCAGCGAAAATTCATTATTTATACCGATAGCATGAGTGCGTTGGAAGCCCTTTCTCATTACCATAATCGGATGCACCCGATAGCTCTGGAAATTTTGTTCCCTTTGCGTCTCTTGCAAAACAGTGATTTTGAAATAAAATTTTGTTGGGTCCCGGGTCACATGGGCATTTCTGGAAAGGAAATGGCTGATTCGGCGGCAAAATCAGCAACGACTTTTTTGTCTCGGGGACATCCTTATTGCGACGTAAAAAATGCCTTGGCGAAACATATCTTCTCTACTTAGCAATTAACGTGAGACCTGAGAACACAAAATAAATTACATTCCATCAAGCCAACTACTGGATTGTGGTCTGTTCTCTCTATACGTGAGACCGACGTAAAATTGACTCGTCTCCGTATAGGTCATACGCGTTATACTCATTTTGGGTGAGATTACGCCTAAGTGCCCAACATGTCATGTAGCTTTTACTGTAAATCATATTTTAATTGAAAGTCCTGCTTTTAATCTAAATCGTGTTCGTTTTTTAAAGTCATTGTCATTACCCTTGCGGGACTTAATAGGTGAGAGATACGACCTGAATATTTTTAACTTTTTAAAGTCTAAAAACTTTTATACTTGCATTTAGTCGTGTAAATTTTAATTAGTTCCTTTATGGTAATTTGTGTCATCATTCATTTGGTATTCATTCAGAAAAGTTTCTCATAATATTGCTTTTATATTCCATTAATTTTTTTTATGAAATTGTATTTTAACCTTGAATTTATAGTTCACCATTTGCATGGCGCAGCTTATCCCATGAAGTGTAACACAGTTCATATTCTGGAACAAGGCATGAAATAAGTTTGTGTTTCACTTTTTTTTCTATAACAAAACCGGATATCTTTGGAGATCTTTGAAAGATATTTGTCTTTACGAAAACTTCTTTAAAATAATAAATAATATAAAATATTAATAAATAAAATCAATTGATTTAGGTTAGCAAAAAGCCTAATAATTCTCCCCAAACTGAATTTTATGAGAAGCGGAAAGTATGATATTACCTCCTGGGGAAACGGAATGGTCGAGTAGCCGCAATACGGGCAATGGTGTATTCTCTCCAACCCAAGCACAAATCCTTCCTTACGAAGCCAGACTCATTATTGATGATGCACCCGTTAATCAGGGAATACCACCAATGCTGTATGGAAGCTAGAATCGACAAACTGATTAGGAAACTTTACCTTATATATTGTTAGCATTGCGCCCGGCGCGTTGTAACATCAGAAGAGGCATTCATTTAAAATGATTAATATTAGCTAGGAAGATTATACGTAAGTTAGAAATAAAAATAGTGTTTATTTTATGTTTTGACTTTATTATTCAAATACTTTAAGGCAGAAAATATTTTTTTGTTTGCCCGTCTTCAGTAAAAACAAATAAATTTCTTAGCAGTCCGTCTCTTGAACATCCATCATGCAATTGATCATTTGAAAAATGTGGATTTTCTTGGTTCAATCCTCTTTTGAAGTGATTCAACTTGCACCTTGGTGAGGATCATCGGGAACGGAAGCCAAATGGGAAATCGCAGTTGTTTGAAATCAAAAGGCATGCCTATGAGAAAACGTGGAATAAAACACATCTTCTCCATTCGACTTTCCATTAAGAGTATAGTCTCGATTCTAACTACGTGTTGGTCTTTCGGTAGTATGAGCATTATCGGTTAGCATAAAAATGTTATCTTTTTATTCTTGCAACATGTTGATATTGAGGTTATGAAGCACGGGCATTTGCAATTCATAAACGAATTGCTACCTCGCTTGCTGATTGTTCCTCGTTTATTTGAGAAGCATGAATTCACTGATTTCTATGTACTGCGTTGGTAGATCTTCTAAATGACGGACATTAGTTGGCATAATTTTCGACGAAGTAATTAATACGATATGCTCTTTTAGAACCGAAATATCATTTGTTAATTCACAAAATAAACCGAAAAATTGCTGTTTGTTTTGGAAGACTTACCTTGAAAACACTTTTTTTATATAACTATATATATATAACTTTCTTTTATCGGCATCAATAATAATGATGATGATGATGACGTGTCCGCTTTACAATGGAAGAAGGGGTGAAGTAGCTTCTGAGGGTATAGGCTCCTAAGCACCCGAGGGCAGAGGTCTGACTTATTGCTCAAATGAAGATGCCACACTTAACGCATTCGCTTGCACAGCCCCTTTATACAGAGGGATACATTCCCTCACTTCACATTCATTCATCTCAGATCGTAATTTAGATCTGGAAAAGACAACGATCACCTCTGACCCAGTACACCCAGTGGTATTACTCTCGACAAGGAGGATTTTGCGACCACGACAGACTTAACGAGCGCCAGCCGTCACACACTCGGGAATCTTTTGGCCGGTGAGTTTCGAACTAACAATCTATGAAGTACGAGTGCAACGTTATACCAGCCAGGCTATCCCGGCCTATCGCTAATCATAATTCTGCTTTGTATGTTGAGATAAATTAATTACATGTGCGGTTCGACGCAACCGAAATATTATGCCCGTTGAATAAAAATATCTTCTGTACAGGACTATTCATTAACGAGATGGGGGGAAAATAGCTCTTGCACTAAATATTTTCGATTTCATTTTAATCACATAGATTAGTATCGATGATAATAATTTTATTTTGTTTAATGTATGCGCCGTTTGTTATTTACTAATTGTCTTTTGTCAGTTTTAAAATAAAGTTGAAAAATAGAAACGCATTAAACGATTTGGTTGTAAATTTTATTGTGTTTAAAACAAATGCTAATCATTCTACTTTGCCTTCAACTTTCCCGCAAGTGCAAGCAATAAGTTAGCAAAGTTTTATTGCAATCGAATGAAAGGTACGAATAATCGAATGAAAAATACGAAAAAAGTAAAGTTTATTTCTATGTATTAGTATATATATCCGCTTAAAATGCTTTTTGGAAGATCTTATGAGGGAGTGATATGAGAAGAATTAACCCTCATCCTATGTTAGCATCCAGAGTAATCTGAAAGTGTGAAGCTCAAAGCTGAAGTTGGGACTCTAAAGCTCGACATTTATGATCAATTCAAGCCAGGCAACAAAGCGTTGTCACTCCCAAATTCAACATCAGTGCGAAAAATCTTTCAGTTTTGGCGCGATAGGACTAGAAAGTTGATTACTCAAGCAGTTATAATAAAACGCCAGAGCCTTTCTTATTGCTCAATTTGCTTTGGAATGAATGAATGAAAATAAGAAAACAGAGTAGATATTCAAGAGAGAAGACTTGCAGTATAACAAGGCGTTCAATTAAGGAGTTGGGGGTAAAGTTGCATGTAGTAATCGTAAATGATCAACTTGAATAGATGGAAGGGAAAAAAGAAAATAACGTGCTCTACCAGAACTTCTTTGGTATGGAATGAAGTGAGCCTGAATATCTGCTTTAAAGCTCTTAACGATTATGACCCAATATTTTCTTAAGGAGATACTACTAGTCATATAATTGGAAGTAACAAGACTCGCGAGGGAACGAACACATACTTGCTTCTACAAAAGAGTTTCATTCACCTGGTTGTAGTGTTCTCTGGTTGGATTTATGAGCGGTGAGCAATCGTTAAGAAGATCCTACTGTCTATCCATAAGGAGATCTCTGGCCGACAGTCGTCTATGTTTACGGCGGTCGTTATAGAAACAGGTTACTGCAGGAAGAGTCCATTTCGCAGAGGTAGAAATTCATTCAAGTTTCTTACGTTGGCTAGTTTAGCGCCTAATTGGCGGTGTTGATATATTACCTTTAATTTTTGAAAGCAAATTCGAAAAATAATTCTCTGGGCTGAAAATCATTTGCGTACTTGGAATTTTGAAAAAATATATTATTCCTGTTAGAATAATACAGAAATTCCTATCTGATTAGTACAGAAAGAACAGATTAAATCAAATAGAAATACTGAATAATTATTTATATGTCTAACGACTGCACAAGAAGAAAAAAAAAGTAGAATCCAGCATGAAAAAAAAATAATTTTCATTTTATTTGTTTTAAATTTATGTAACTTCTTAAGATCAAATTATCCGCAGCAAACGGGAAGTAATCTGTCTAATTCAACATAAAAATACTAATTCTATAATTCAATAACAAAAAAAACATAATAATCATAATTATTTCAGAATTTTTATAAAAAGTTGCTTTTATTCTGTTACAAAGTAAAATATCCATTGTTAAATATGCTTAAAACCTCTCCAAAAAGTTTTTTTAAATAAATAAATATATTTATTTATTTTTGATATATATGCTATCTTTCGAAACTCAAAATTAACAATTACATTTTATCAAATAAGACATATAAAAGCTATTAGATAAATAAAATTTTCAAAAATTTTTTTAAACGAAACTTTAAAAAATAAGGATAATCAAAAGTATGTTAAGTTTAAACTTTTGATTATCGACATATTGAATAACAGAAAACAAGAGCACATCAATGAAAAAATAGAAAATAACAAAAAGGAATCAAATAAATTTCGTAGCTTCAGGAAATAAACTAAATAAAATTCTGTATCTTCTATAACTTATGATTAAACTAATTGAAATGAAACAAAAAAAGCAATTTTAAAATTCACTTTTTATTTATAAAACACATTAATTATTATTAAAAGAGTGCAAAACTAGCAGAAATCGAGTAACAGTTGTGTACTTTCAATTTAAAGAATTCTAAATCACTGTGACAAATTTCCGTTTCTTCTGAATCGGAATCTTGAAATCTGAAATACTAGTTCATCCACTAGTTCTTCTAAAATCCCATCTTTTTCCCAATACGAATTTTCAGCACGTTTCAAGCAAAATTCTATAACATTATGCACAATTTTACGTGCTTGTGATTTTAAAGTCTCTCAATTCTTAAATCGAAAAAGCATTTTTAAGGATCTCAAAATTCAAGAGACAAAAATTATTAAATAATGAAATGCAGATAATATTAACCAAAGAAAATATTAATAAAATATAAAAGAAGTAAGCTAAGCAAATATAAAGATACAAGCAACTGCAGTAAAGCGAGAAGACGAATGAGCAATAGTTTTTTTTTTATCGCTTCATTTTTTCGCCAATATAAAGAATAACTCGCCAGACTTCCACCCGATTCCACCCATTCAAAATAGATCCTCCCTATCGACACCTGTTTCTATGACGCCCGCCGTAAACATAGACGACTGTCGGTCAGAGATCTCCTTATGGACAGACAGTACTCTTTATTTGATAAATGCGTATCTCCTTTTGTTTTATAGGATTCTCTGAAAATCATGGCAAATAAAAAATTGAATTTGAAATTATTATTTTGCTTCGTTAATTCTGTCTCATTCTCTATCTGAACACATTTATATTCTCTCTCTCTCTCTCTTTTCTATTTTCTTCCTGAAAACCATGAACGATGAAAATGAGTTCAGGTATAATAACTGAGACAAAATATTAACTTCAAATTAATAATCAACACTTCTTTTTAAATAAAGACCTTAGAGAATCCATTTGAAGCTGTAGGTTAACATTTTTAGAGCAAGAAACCTTTCGATTTTCGAATCCTTTAATCCACCTGAAGTTCTTGCTAGATATTAACTCTTCTATAAAATATAATTTAGAAGAATACAAAAAAAAAAGTTTCGATGACTTACTATTGTCCAATCTTTTTCGCAGCCACCATTGCTTAAACAGATTTTTTCCCCTCTCTTTCATTCGGAACATCTTTCCTTACTGGGTCGCGTCATCCCTCTGGTGTCTTCAAATGAAGGCCCCTTTGTGAGAAACTTTGTTACTCTACGACTGCTGGTATGTGTTTGACTTTCCTATTTCTAATATTCTTTCGTTTTTTCAGTGTTTGTTGAAGTTATACTTTGTTTTATTATTAAGTGTTTTTTTTGTTTGATTTTTCTCTGAATTTTAGTAAATTCGATGCTTCTCTTAGACTTAGGGTTTGGGAATTTTTCGGGTCATCCACGGATTTTCTTTTTTGGACTATAGTCAAATCCGTTTACAGAAGAAAAAAAATTTCCCTATTTTTGGAACCCCTGCCTAATGACGACCCTTGAGAAAGTCTTCAGGCTGGATTTCCTTTTCTTTGCTTTCGTTCCGGTTTTGTTCATCTTCAGTTTTACTTTGATTTCTATTTCAGTTTACTGTGGTCTGTGTTACACTATATTTTTATCAGTAGCAGCATGGGCTCTCACTATATATATATATATATATATATATATATATATATATATATATAT
>JAOUZG010036559.1:3827835-3870822 GCA_026289955.1 Argiope argentata
CGGCGTTGTAACTCGGGGGCGACCTGTTCTGCAACGTATACTGATATAACCATTATTTTAGGCGTGGTAACTCGGGGGTGACCTGTTCTGTAACGTATACAGAAATTACCATCATTTTAGAGTCACTGCCAAAGCCTGGAGATGACACTCTGGGTGTTTCCAAGTTCCTCGAATACTTTCAGCTGTGTACGGCCACATGCCAGAAGACCGATAATTATATCACGTAAAATTCACCCAAATGCGTCCTTTGTACCATAAATATGCAGCTATTGCCCCTAAAGGCTTATAAAATGCTAAGAATTTTACTTCTTTTACTGTATTCCTTATGCATCACAATCTTACAGTCCCGTCATTATGACGTACTATTGGTGCCATCTGGTGGTTTCCTGCAATTTGTATATGATTTTTGAAAATGAATATAGTCATTTTATGGATGATATATCTATTTTAGTATTCGATCTCCTAGTGACTTTGAATTATCTTTATGGACATGAATGTAGTTTAAATCCTAAGCATATAAATTCTAATGATTGCGTAATACAATTAAACTAAAAATTAAAATTAAAGTCTGCGTCTAAAGATTAAAAATACTATTTTAGAATAAACTCAAGGTAAAAAAGAATAAAATCTTCATGGTGAAATCCTTACAATAAAGAATATATATATATAATATATAATTTAGCAAAACAAATTTAGTTTTTAATTTAACACAAACTGATATTAAGAATCCAAGATCTGGGACCAAAAATGAAAGCTAGATCCTAAAATCTTATTGTAGCCTGGCAAGTATATATAGTAGATGAAGTAAGTAAAGTCTGTAAACAGAATCCATGAAAGGTAAGTTAGAAATATGAAACTTGTATCGACTTCTGAGACTTTTCTAAAATATTTTTTTAAAAAATATTAATAAAATAGTGTTCAACCTAAGTTTTGCCAAGTGCAAGGTGTTTAAGTAACTCGTCGTGTTGCTGTTTTATTCAGTGAATCTTACATATTTTAAAATTGATAGTTAAAACAATGCCACGTAAAAGGGATCGAAACTCGACAAAACAAATTTCAAGGGAGCACAGAGAGAATTCTTACCTTGTTATTAATGCAAACTTTCTGTTTTAATGGGATACAATTTTAGGCCTGAATTTTCACAGGTATGCGTTGGGTGCAATTTGATATAATGTGGCAATTATGTGTTAAGTCCAACAAATCAGCTAATCAGTCGCTACAAGACATGCTTTGCGCTTCATTGTTTTTTGCCTTTATTGACAGATAAATCAAATTTTAAGCTCAATTCAAATACAATGCTTCTCTGAATTGAAGAGTCCGATAGAAATATTTAATAACTCATATCTCTTAATTTATTTGTACAGAAAATAAGCTTTTCTTCGTCAGTAAACGCAACGATCTTGCCATATAGTTTTAACTTTCCGTACAAAGCATCTACAAAACAAATACGTTTATATCAAATAGCAATCGCGCATATGAACCTTCTGTGTATCTCCCGTCTGATTGAGAGACATTTGTCCTTAGAGGAAAGGAGTATGAAGACCATAGACCTGATACATAAATAGAGGGATCCGGTTGTATGTTTCTTAACCAAACAAGTATCCGCAACAAGAGCCACGTGACTTTGGAAACATCTGAGGGTAAAAATACCTTTTTTGGCAACATATCCCAAATCTTGGCAAACTCAAATTCTGTCGCGCAATCTTTTGCTTTCGGGCATTCGGTATGGTCGATTTTCATTACCTGAAAAGTTTATCTTTTCATTTTTCGTTTCGAAATTATTCTACTAAGCAAAAATATGCAAACTGGTTTCGAAAATAATTTTTCGTTTTCAAAACATCAATAGCTGAGTTTGTTGACTTAAATCATGTTTAGTTTTTTTACTTTTTTTGCATTAATTAAAAGTAGTTATTTTCTTCTTTAAGTAAACATTTTATTTCTTTTATTTATCTAAAAACGTCTTTAATTTTACATAAAATGTTTAAATACTGCTATCATTATTTCAAACAGATAAAAAAATGTTTATAAAAACAAACAAAATAAAAGTGACCTAAGAATTCTTTCCCTTGAATATTTAAGAAAAGGTATTCGTATTTATGATCATAATACGAATTAATATTTATTTTTGCATAAAAAAGAATTATAATATTTATTTTTGCAGAAAAAGAAAAAATATTAATTAAAACTGTTAAATTATTTTAAAATAATTTAGAAAGAAAGAGAGAGAGAGAAAAACTAGCCCCCACCCCCTAAAAAACTATTTATCTAAAACCATCTTTAATTTTACATTGCATGTTCAAATACTTCTATCATTATCTCAAGCAGATATTTAAAAAAACTTTTATTAAAGCAGATAATGTAAAAGTGACCCAAGACATTTTTTTCTGAATATTTAAAAAAAGGCGGTCGTATTTATAATAATTTTTCTTTCTAAAAATTAAATTATATTCCAAGAATTAGGAGAAATATATATTTTTGCATAAAAAATAAAAGTATTAATTAAAACTGTTAGATTATTTCGAAATAATTTAGAGAGAAAACAAAAAGAACCTAGCCCAGGATCGAATTTGTGTCTCGTCATTGCTTTAACCACTATACTAATACAGCACCGCTCATGTTGATACATTATAAGCTAATACCGCTCATGTTGATACATTATAAGCAAATAAGTTTTATGAAAATTTTCAAAACTGGTCATTGAGTCTTTATATTTTAATGAATATTTTAAATGTATACTTCCGTTTTATAAATCTTATCCAAAACACAATTTTAAACCTCGTGCTTTCCCCTCATTGTTATCAGATTTAAATATTTCACTTTTGGTTAATAATTTTACCGGTAACTTTGCTTCTAACTACCCCAGAAAAAAAGTAAATAATTTCTGGTATCGTAAATATATTGACTTTAAAACAAAATAATAAAGAAATTTGGAATATTTACGAAAACGGGGATTTTAGGGTTGGTACATACCGTAAGTGGTTAAAAAAGGTTGTTATTCAGATGAAAGTCTCATCTGTAGAGATAGCATTTCTTTCTTGGATAGTTTCTTATCTATGGAACTATGCTAGTTTCTATTTAGATCTCAAAATTTATAAAAGTATATAATTATTACTACCACATTTATGAAATTTCACTACAAAACATAAGTTTTAGTTTCATTATTTCATTCACAATGATGATTTAATATAGTTCAAGATTTAATACGATCCGGATATTTATGGTAAAAAAAGGAATAACAAATTAGAGATAATAAGGAAATTTATTTGCATTAAAACAAATACATAATTATTAATCGCTCAATGATGTTCATATATACACTTGTATTGGCGAGAGAAAAATCACGCCAAGCTTGCAGCCAAGCGCTCTCGAGATTTAAAATAAAGCGATTAGCAAAATATAATGCATATATATCCATTTAAATGAAGCTTAAAAAGAAGTTAACTAAATTAAATACAATAGCTAAACCAAACTATGAAATATTATTCAGTTATATCATCAAAATCACTGAGCGATCCAAGTTACGAAATTTTAAATTGAATTAAAATGGATGTAAACAGAATATGTTTATTGTAAATACTTGTGAAATGACAGAGGACTACCCTTAAAAGCTTTTTCTTTCCATCTAATTGCAGAGCAAGAGTTAAGCATGGCTTAAATATGCTTTAAAATGTAACTGTTGAAAGCGAGAAATAATCTGCCATTGAAATATAATGGGTAATGGATAATGCGGTTACAGTGAATACAAATTCTATCCCCAAATCACGTGGTTTTATCTTGTCTTACACCAAAGTAGGGTTGCACTCCCACTATTAGTATCTCAGATCTATGATGAAGACTTGGAGAATATAATGGTATCGAAGTGCCATTCACTGAAGGTCTGACCTTTGTCGCTCTTTTAAATAATAAATACTCTGTAATAAAGTAGAGAAAAATGTTTGAGCCATTAACCCTTTAGGTACTGAATTATGTTGCCATCAATTTTCCAACTTCATTTTTGCACCAGTAGTTAAGTTTCCTTTTAGAACAATCCCAGAGAACTCAAGATAAAAATTTTAATTAATAGAAATAATTTAATTAATTATTAATTACATATTTTTCATTCCCACTTTTAGCTTATATTAACTCCTTGTTATTTGGGTTGCATTCTCCGTGTTTTTTAGAATATCATCGTCAAAAATAGTTATATTACGAAAATATAATCCAGATTTAAATGGTACTTATAAGTACCGTCAGTAGATAAAGGGTTAAGAGTTTTTTTTATCGGTAAGGTCTGTTTTTAACATGGATGAGTTTTCATTAGGCATATGTTATATCGTTTTACATTGTTTGTCTTACTAATTAGGATTACAGTTTTATCCACAGAATAAACGTTTCTCACATTAATGAAAGGCTTGTAGAGCATTTCATACCTCCATAATCATCATCACATTCATAAATTAATAAAATATTTTAAATTAAAAAAAGAAAAATTTTGAAAAAATATCAATTAACATTTTAAAAATATGCTATATTTAATTCGTAAGTGAATCATTCTTTAAAGACGTGGCATTTTTGATATTCCAGAAATTTAAAATTGCGAGTATCTGAATTGCAATTTGATGTATGATTTTCTATAAAGATTATCGCTATTCTCACACATGCTTACAAGAAGGTCAAAGCACTCTGACAAGCATAGATAAATGGAAAATTTATATGCTTTGAGACAAGAGAATATTTAATAGCGATGTTTTCTAACAGATTTTTCGCACGACTAGCACACTCTCTACCACTCTTAATAGAATTGCTCAAACAAGAGGTGAAAAGGGTTTTTTTGTCTTCTTTTTTTAACCCAACAGCAAAAAAGCAAATAACATCTCAACTTGATTTGAATTTTTTAATTCATTACTTATGTTGCTGACATAATTCTTGTCAAACATTCGATTCATTTATGTACAACGAGGGAATCTTTCATATCTATTAAAATTTTAAAAAAAAATTCTTTTTCCATAAAAATGGCAACTTAATTTTTTTGTTCGATTATTCGCTTGAACTTCGACTCATAAGATGCCTGTAAACCATTATGGTTCAAGTAATAGCATAAAATAAGCAGAAAAAACAAAAGTTCCTAAAATAAATTCAGCTCAAACTTATTTCAACATATTTTCTTATATAATATAGGAATGTAGTGTTTAAGGTTACGAATAATACACTCAAATGAATAATGCGAAATTAACGTTTCGATATTTCACTAATGAAGACTTTATCTCAAGTCATTAGAATTTTATATTTTTTTATTTTTTATCGGGTTACCTTATTCGAAAACTCATTCATACACTTAATAACAAACACTTACGAATTTAAATATCAGTATCCCCCAATTTACAGTTTTCATTAGAATATTAACTCATTATATCAATTTATTCTTATTATATAACTGATACTGTATACCACTGCAGAATTTTACAATATTTCTGGGGTAAATTCATGGTGCTGGAACTTTTGTGCATAATATACTTCACCAAAATTGTATAAAAAAATAAAAAGAATTATGAATATTCTTTAGGCTTTACTTATCCTTCTCTTTTTAAATAATTATCAACACATTTTTATAATGATAACTGAATTTAAAACTTTTTAAAAGGAGTAAAAAAAATTCGGTAGTCATTAGAAGAATATATGTAAAATTTCTTTGTTATCATACTGTTAACAATGTTAATGATAGATAGATATAGATAGGAATCATGTTAACAATGATAGATATCAAATCTTAAAAATATTAAATGCATTCTTTTGTACATATGAATCATAGATTACGATTAAGAAGAATTCAAGGTCACTGGGATTTAACAGAGAAACGGGGAACTTAGTTTCTCTTTTTTTTCAGATCAGTAGAAGATAAGGCTTTTTAGATCACCTCTGGGGGTTGTTCTCTTACTGTCAGTAATCAGATTATCCATAACTCATGCCAAAAAGAGAGAAAATCTGTACAATGAGTGAATTAGAATCCCAACAAATTCCATCCCATTTGGGGATTGAATCGTAGTTATATAAGGGTTCAGCATGTGCACCAGTATGTATGATAATTAGAGGCCTAGCACATTAAGCGCCTTAAAAGGAATAAATCTTAATGGCTTTGCGATATAGCTAGTGTATCAGCACGTAAGCAAAGGTAAATAAGCGCACCGAAATGTATGAATTTTAATAGTTTATTGGTACAGATGAATGAACCAGTCTGTAATAAAAGTTAGAATATATATTGATGAAATATGCTCCATCCTATAGGACCTGAATAAAACCAAAACACTTAATATATAAGATTCATTCAAATTTAAAAATAAAACAAATTGATTGTGTCGATAAGAAAATTAATCATTTCTTCCTACTTTTGAAATCGAACATCATTTAGCAGCTGTCGATATCTTTCAAAAACTGTATATACCATCCAAACGTAACATATTTTCGTAGTAGGTCATACCTCCACACGTAATATCCTTTAAAAGTGAGCAAGTAAAAATGAAATCAAAGTGAAAGAGCATGCAGATTTAAATGCACAGAAATGAATGAGGTTAGAAAGTCAGGAAAACACCTTCTCTAGTGTGTCTCCTTTAGCTAAGGTGTGTCGGAAGCATTCGGCCTCGTTCGCCCAAGAGAAGCCAAAAACTGCCGTCCTTGATTGTTTTTCTTCGGAAGAGCTCTCTCCGAGAGGATTGACGCTTGTCACAATTAAGGCCATTAGTTGCTCGGCCTGTTCGATGGCATTCCACCATTGAAAGTAGGCCGCTGGGTTGATGATACAAAAGAAGATAAATTACAGGAGCTTTTGATGCCACTTTTTCCCAGGACTTTAATATAAAATTCAGTTTTCTTACTTTCGCATCTGGTTTTTTGAAAAGGAAGTAATGGCAATTTCATCACTACTCATTTTAACTCGCTTTCTTCCCACGGACAAGAAAAACCGCCCTTTGTGATGTTGAAACCCAGCTCCGGCGTTGGGTATTTCACAAAGAAACATCCGGGGGAATACTTCAATGAGTCGTCCTGAAAATACCGAAACGCTATTTCTTTTTTTTTTTTTCTTTTGTCTTTTTCAGTTACTCAGAATGGAATTTCAGTAGCAGGTGTTTCTTTGAAATCGTAAATTTTAGAGAAAAAAATGTGAGCATTGATAGTGAAATAGTTAAATTTGCGATTTCAATCTTCAGTTTATTTGCCTTATCTCTCCTGGATTTTTCTTAATTCATATGCAATTTTGCAGTGATACCGAAATATTATTACTGAAAATTATTTTCATTCAAATTATAATTAGTGTAATAGAGTGAAATTACACATTTTGAAAAGAATTTTTGATCGATAAGAATTGAATAAAATAGTATTTCTCGTGATTGCCTTTTCCGAAATCGCTGTTAATGTTGATCGTTCTGACTGATGTAAAACTTTTGTATAAGATCGAAATAAAACTAAGAAAGGAAATTGGATATTTTTTCTTCAAATCTCTGTTTCGTCTCAAAAAGACAACCATTATTTATTATCACTAATTGCCACGAATTTGTAACAAATAAATAAATTTGGATTTGTTAAGCGCTGACCCATATTACGTTACTAAAGATGTACAAAGTAAAAGAAGTGCAAATCAATATAAACAAGTATAAGTAAAGCGAAAAAATAATTAAAAATTATTGTTTATTTAATTACTTACAATAATAATGGGCGAATTTATTTTTCGAATTTTTATTCAAGCTAAAAGTATAGTATATTAATAATTTTATCAACCAATTAACAAAATATTCGAAATTATTTGAGAACTAACAAAATGGTAACGATGCAAATATGCATCATTGCACAACATATGGTTAAAATAAGCCTTCACAATTTTTTCGTTTTCCTTTTATTGTATTTATTAACCCTTTGAGGTTGGTACTACGACACCGGGGAATTTCCGTATTTTAATGAAAGTCGATGCATCATAAAATTTGTGTTTAAAATTTAAGCAATAAATGGTATAATTTCTGAGAATGTACTGTATTGCTTATTTCTTAAATTTTGTGTTCAAACTTTATGACATACTGATTTCTATGACGCTATGAAAAGGTAACTATTAAGGCGGCACCGGTCACAAATTGTTAAACTTAGATCTTGAGGACTCTCTATTTGCAAAATGTTACACCCGCACGTAACGCGTTCTTGCAGAGCGAGACGGGCTGATTTCTTTTGACCCAATCTGCTTTTCCACTCATTTCCTGTCAGGCCTTTATCAAGGTGTAAAATTTGATCAAATCAGAGTATGAGCAAGGGAATTTTTTTTATTCAAATTAATTTTGTCTAAGCGGAGTTGGAATAAGTTAATGAAGTATATAGCGTTATAAGTAAGACAAATAAATTTATTTTATGTTTAAATAGAGCAAATACTACAAATTACATTAGAAATCAAATATTTATTCAGCTGGTGCTAATTAGTATTCATAAAAATTGCATATATTTACTGGAAATAAAAAAAACATTCTTGAGAAAAATCTAAAAATATAAAATTATCAAATGCATGTGATATGACATTTTTTATGAAATGTTGAGACGAAATAATCAACCAGTTTTATGTATTTTTATGTAGTTATTCAAATAGTTTTGATTAGATGAATGAAATTAATGATTAGAATTCCTCAAAAGACAAGGTCACTGTACACTACAATTTAAATTCCAACATATTATAAAATCAATACCTACACGATTACCTTTCCCTTTCAATGCAACTATATAATTTCGAATTTATATTACGGGATCATTTATCAAACCGATTACATTCCTACATTAAAGTGATGTATGCTCTCGTTAAATGCTTGTAACTGGTTCTGAAATTCTTATAGGGGATATCTTATACGGGATTACATGGGTTACGGGATATCAGTATAAATATCCCGTAACTTCCTGAGTTCAAATAAATTCACCTTTAAGTTATATGATTGTCCGGGAACACAATAATTGCAGGACTCAACAAGCTTAATGAATGAAATTCAGTATGTAAATTCAAACCCAAACTGTAGAATTCAATTAAATTTTGAATAATGCGTGAGAAATTTCTTTCTCCGCTAGTTTGAGTATGTAGAACAATTATTACGATAATTGAAAACTTCAAAGAAATAGATGAATGAAATTTGGTCTATATCACTGCATTGGGGATATTTACCAAATTTTTCTCCGAATATATCCTAAGTTTGGTTTCCTGTCGGTATGTAGATTCACGTGTATTTGAATATTAGATATCAGCATATTCGACGAATAAAAATGACCCTCCCCCCGCAAAATATAATGTGTAAATTTGCTAGGAAATCCAGGGCAGGTTTTTGGTTTTATATGATTGAATTTTCGATAATAATCCTAAAAATTACTTTTAGTTTATTTTGAACCTTTTTCTCATAGATTTCTTTTAGCTTTATTTACGTAAAAAATTTGGCCCATTAATTTCAAGGAGGCATAATTTTTTCAAAATATGAGCTGCTCACAATTCTCAAATTTTATATGATCAAAATTTCGGAGCATTTGGAATATAAAATCTTAAAGGATGTGTTGAATAATGTCAAGCCTGTACGCAGAATTGAAAGCCACAGGAATGTTGATCATATATGTCATTTGCATATGCAAGCCTGTTGAACGAATTGATAAAATAATAAGCAAGCAGTAAGTCAATTTCACGTCAGAAAACTCCATAAACAAGTTTTTGTTTTAATGCGTGGTGTTCTTTTTCTGAATTTTCAAACTATAAATGAAAGAATGCTGTCATTTAAAAAGAATCTTTTTTAGATTTGTAGTTTTTAATAAAAAAAAAAAGTTTTGAGATCTAAAATAATGTTTGTATTTCGTGTATCAGAAATGATCTCGGCCGTTGCTGAGAGGAGGCGGAATCCTTTTTCCCAAATAAAATATGTTTTTTACTTAAAGTTATGGGTTAATCTCGGTTGATGACTCTTTGATAGGGTTTAACTTGATTATGAATTAAATTTTCCAAATTGTCCTCTTTTTTCAAGTATATAATTAATATTTAATAGTGTAAGATTTGATATTATTTTAAAATCGCCAAATCTCAAAATTCATCATTTTGCTTATTTTTAGAAATGCTTTTACAATACAAGGATTATGGTTCTGCAATTTTGTGAGTTGAGATAAAAAATGTAATTCTTTTAAATTTTATTAGATGTTTCGGGGAAGTTCGAATTGGAGAGTGCCGGCTCAAGCGTTGTCCCATCAAATGAAAACTTCTCAAAATTAGGAAGAAAGTCTCAAAATAGCCCTTGTGTCTTATCGAAACGGGGTATAATTCTAATTGAACTAGTTAACTAAATAATCCTGAGGAAAATGAAGAAGAATGGAAGCTTTAAATGAGTTTTAAGCATAAAGGCAGTTTTGAATGTTATTGAATTACATGGATTTAATTGGAATTTGGTTATGAGTGCCAATGACTCGGATCAATTAGAAAATTCTCTGCTTGATTTTCTCCTCGAATGTCTCCGTGTTCATACCTATCAATGACATCTTGAGCATTTTAATGATAGATTTTTCCATGAAGTAATTTTTTCTCATATCAAAACTAAAAATGTTAATGGATACAATTCATTTAGATTCACATCCACGTATTTTATAGGTGTTTTTGTAACCAGTTTTCCTCTAATTCCAAACATTTAATTTTTTATTATCGTCATAACAAGGAAATTGAATCTTTTGGGCGGCATATATAGTCATTATTAATGGCCTCGCATTCATTTTTCCGTATTCACTTTTTCGAGTGTTGATACGACAGTCTGAGGCATTCCTTTTAATTGAATGGAACCGATATTCATGCAGTCAGGGTTGTGAAGGCTAATTCTCGCATTCAACATTCTTTCGTTTTGGGAAAATTCAATTGATAGGGAAGGTCGGATTTTCATTCGATGAATAATTCACTTCAAGAAATAATTGACAATGAAATCTTGAGACAATCGATTATGACGGTCAAATATATAAAACAAATTTTCGTTCAACGGACCTTGAAAATATAGTAGAAAGGAAACCTCTTTAGAAACTAAGTTTTTCTAAACTTCAACTCCAGAAATATCTTTACTAATACGTGGAAATTAATTTATGTTTAGGAGACACAGCGTGTTATGCGGATTTAGTATTGTTATCCACTACACATAATGTATTTCAAAAAGCGGTTTTGACGTAACAGAATGGGCATTGACGATGCATAATTAAATCTCAGGTATCTTTCCGATTACTAAGACATCAGGTGAATTCGATTAATAGATAAGCCTATTAGATATTTCTGAAATCTAATTTTCAAGATAGGAAATTGAACTGAGTGATGAGCTGAAAATTTTTCAGTTAACAAAAGCGCATCTTGCATTATGAAAAAAATAATTCGATGTAAAAGAATGGTGCCTGATAATGTATAATTACATTCATGTCCATACATAAAGGAAAATGCAAGTTCAGAGAAAGAAAGAGTCAGAAGTTAAACGAATGAGATTTATTTGTAAAGCATTTTACTTAAACAAAAGGTGATGAGTAGAAAAGATGCTTATATCTTTGATATCAATAAAAAAAATTGCGATTTTATGCTGCCTGGAGAATTTACAAAAAAAAAAAAAATGGTATTTACAAAAAAAAAATATTACTTGGTTGGTGTGCAATAAAATTATCGATCTTGGTTGGTGTGCAATAAATTTTATTGCAACGCCATGCAATAAAATTATCGATCTGATTTTGGGGAATATTACACCACTCATCAATCAATGCTCTTCGAAGCTCTGGTAGAGATGTAGGAAGTGGTTGAAGGGCTGCAACTCATCAGCCAAGCATGTCCTACACATGCTCTCCTGGATTCAAGTTTCATGAGAATGTTGGCCAGTCTATACTGAAACTGAAAACCCAGGCCGACCCATCCCACCCACTAGACGTTAGTCCGCGCCCGTAACAATTTGCCAAAGACAAAACTGCGCATGCTCAAGCTTTTCCAGTGATCCATGTTGTTATTGGCATACAAGATAAGGCGCTATCGAGCCAAATGTAGAAACATCAAGGGGCTGCTCCAAAAATTCTGCTTCTTGGGGAAAATCTGCAGAAAAATATGTTATTACGACTATCTTTAGTTGGGAAATGGTTGGTTCATTTCTTTTTTGACAGCTGATAGATATATTTTTTGATTAATTTTAAATATGATTGTTATGGAAATATTTTGAATGTAGTTTCGATTATTTATAAGCATGACGGAAATATGAAAGTAAATGATTAACTTAAAATCAAAAAACGATCTGGTAGCATTCGTTATTGTCGATCATCAGTTCTTTATTCGATTCAGTTATTTTATAAATGCACTTTATAAATACTTAGAATTTTAAAAAATATTATCTTTTAATCAGTTACAAATATAGTTATTTTGTGAATGTTTAATATGGATGCAAGAATTGCAAGTTGTACACGATTCAAATAGTTTGAATCTTGTACGACTCGTCACATATTTCTGCTTGTTAATGTTACTTCTAGATAATATTTATCTGTATTAATAAAATAACTTCTTATGAAATCTTTCATATCATTTTTTTCCATATCATTAAGCATATAAGTTATATGTGGGAAGTCCCTACTTTATGTACCTGAATTATTTTCCCATATATTTTTAGGAAGTTTACATATGTTGATAGTAAATTGAATACACAACTATTTCTGTAATTAAAAAAAACATTTCATTAATTATGGATATAAAAGTCAAGAGATTATCCTTAGCTATCTAAATAAATTGTACATCAAACTTGGAACTGAATGAATGTCTTGCATTTAGGGAGTAAAAATCTTGGTTTTGAATTTTAGGATTTTAAAACTATTTTGTGATAAAATATTATTATGGAAGTTATTCAAGGGTTTTTGTTCTTGCTTAAGTCTAATACAATAATATTTTATTATAGAATTTTTCCCTTGCAAAATCTTTTAAGAACATGCTTTTTTTTTTCATTTGAGAGTAAATTGTTTATTAAAAAGTCTTTTTTATTAATTGGTAATGCATGTTTTAAATTATGAGGGTTTTTTTCTGTAATAGGTATGATTTCATAATATGCTGAAAACATAAACACTGCAAACATTTTTATACATTCAGAAAGAAAATATTTATATGATAAAATATCTTTCATATTTCACTTTATATGACAATTTTTTAAACATAAATATGACTTCATTATTATAAATATGTAATGATTAATAATAGATTTCCTTCATATCTAATGAAAATTTATTTGTGTGAACACATAATGAAACATGCTCCACTGTTAAAATTTGACTCACATATTTTTTGTATTTGATTAATTTATTTCAATTACCAACTTCTCTCATTCAATGAAATTATTAAAAAGGCCAGTTAAGTATCCTTAGTATGGAATCTGGATGGAAAGAGCAATGACATTTCTTTTGTCATTCTTCTTAAGTGTGTATATTGAATTGGTTTAGATTTTTTTTATTTTACTACATTGATAATATTCTAGATTTTTTCCCCATCTTAAATCAAGAATTTTTCAATGGTTCAATACCTTAAATTTTATTTTATAAACAAACACATGCATAAGTAAGATATTGAAAAAATGTCAAACTTTAAATAGTATCAAGTTTAATGAAATAATCAAACTTCTGGTGTGAGTAAACTAATTAAAATTCAGTCATTTTTTAAAAATAAACATGTTTTGTAAAGATACTGTTTTGCATAAAAGCCCTGAATTAATAAAAATTGATTTAGATTTTTAAAGTATATTCAATTTTAGAATTGAGAAATAGAGTTATGATTCTTAATAATAATTCCTTGTTGTAATCTGTCCACTAAAAAAATTAATTTATGAATTTATAAACTGCAAGTTAAAGTAATATTTGGTAAGCTTAGTTCTCTTTATTATTATATATTAAAGTAATTTAAGCTTGTATTACTATAGGTTTCCTGCTTTAAAAATCTGGAAAAAAAATTTTTTAATAATTTTTCTGAGATTTTAATCCATTAAAGTTTTCATACACAGGAAATTTTATTTTGCATAAAAAAGCACTTTTAACATAATCTTTTCACAATTATTCTAGTCCTTGAGATTTTACTGTCAGAAAAGAAGTACAAAATTTATCACTTTTGGTCCATTTTTTTAAAGAATATTCTCCCATTATAAAGATGAATGTATGTGTGTTAAGTCTCTACATGCCAGATTTTTTGACTTATACTATCAAATTTGAGACATAATTGAAATGAAATACAATTAATGTCCTTACAAACCAGCCATATGAGCAAAAACAGCTAATATATAATGAAGTTTTAAATTTTAGCTTATAACCTTTTTTATTGGCTATATTTCTATATTAAACTTTTATGAACACAATCATAGCTCTTATATTTCCTTCTACTAACACTGATTATTTCGATGCACTTGATTTTTCAATAATCAAATTCTTATTGTATTTTAATATTTTAAATATTAATATTTATGATTTAAAAATTTTATCAGCAAATAAAAATATTAAAAATTATTTTATTAATCAAACATTAATATTTACATTTCAAATCATAAAATTTCAATTATAGATATTTCCAATAATTAAATCATATGCAAATTTAGATACAACTTTTGTTCTCATTGAGGCATAAATTAGACTCTTATTTTGAATAATTTATTTTATAAACTGAATTTTAAAAAAGGTAAATAAAACCAATAAATTATATTTGAACAAAAAAACATTCTTATTTCAGGATAAGCAATTAATTGTTTTATAAGCAGAAGTTGAATAATAACTGATTTGACAATTTAATAATGTGACAATCAAATGAAACCTGAAATATTCAATGATGTGAAATTTGATATGAATAATTACTCAAATGCATTTATTTATTTGACTCAAATGTTTCTATCAAGTTCCTATAAATTGGTACTTTTTCCAGATTTAAGTGTTTTAACTTTTTTTTTTTCACTTCAAATTACCACTTTGGTCCAGTTATTCTGTGGTAGCCTATTTTTTTAAAAGAAGGTTTGCTGCAATAGAGACTCGTTCTTCAGCAGAAGGCATCATATTGGCACTTTTATTAAGTTTTCTTTTTTTCGATGAAAATCTTCTCTGAGGTTCAATATTTCTTGTCAATGCTTCACTGCTTGATGGAAATTGCTTTGTACTTGTTTCATTGTCAATTTTGAGTAGCATTGCTTTCAGATGGGACAAGTTTTTTTTCATGAAGTCTAGTTGTTTTTTTGTTAGTGAGTCTATTATTTCATTATATTCCAACTTTAACTTTGACTTTTCATTTTCTAATGACTCAATTGTTGATGGTTTTTTTAAATGTTTTAAAAGAAAGTCTGATTCTGCATTTTCCGAGATATTTAAATCACCTCTTTCATGTAAATCATTTAGTAAAGGGGAGCAATTTTCCTTCTTCAGGAACATGCAAACTTTGTGAATATGTTTGCACATATTCCATTTTATTGCATTGTCTGAACAGCTACATATGTATTTATGGATGCAAGCATCACAAAATGTACAAAATAGCTTACACTCAGACAAGCACACTTTCTTGCTAGTTTGGACTAAATAAATTTCTTGCATTCCTGAACTTAGAACATTCCACCCTTCTTCACATTTATTTATTATTGTTTCAAACTCACAACTTATTTTATGACGATTTCTTAAATTTTTTAGTTTACTGGATATTTTACCTTTATCAAGGGTGATGAGCCTTTCCACAATTTTATCCCTAAGGAAACGCATTAATGCGTCTAAAGCTTTGTCTAGCCGTTTTACAGTTTTTCCATTGAGATAAATGTATTTAATGGTTTTATGCATTCGTTCCAAATGCATGTTTGTATTGAGACCAGAATGCAACCTGTAACAAAATGCCCACTGTTTCAGTTTGTTCAAATAGTGGGCTTTGAAATAGTCAGCAAAAGCTGAAGTATCAGCCTCAGCACTCAGATCTTTCAATGATGTTTCCATCATGGTAACAACTGCATTTTCATCTCTCTCTTCAAGAAGAGTTCTCAGCATTTTATACACTTGTACTTGCTTTTCTTTTCCATTAATTTTACTTAAATTTCTTCTCCAAGCTCTGTCAACATGCCATGCACAATACAAGTGTTGTTTTGGAGGGCCCATTATGGCAGACCAGGCATTATAAAAGGCATTTGCCATATCCGACATGAATATAGCAGGAGTTACAGTTCCCAATTCATTTTTTATGCATTTAAAAAAAATAGATAAAGCTTCTTCATCTTCTCTGTTGCTGATAAAAAAGGCACATGGAAATCCTTCTCGCATGTCATCAATGACCATCAAAGTTATTAGTTGAAATCCATAGTCATTTAAACCATGTGTTCCATCAACACAGACACAATCAGATCCATATTTTTTAAACATTTCGTTTTGGGCCTGATTCATTATTATCAGTGCAAAGTCATCATTTTTCAAAGTAGGCTCTTTATCTAACACCACACCTTGTGGTTTATATAACAAAATGCAGGAATCAGAAGCAGATTCTCCTATTTCTTTAATCCAAATATCAACACTAGTGGCATCATCAATATGTTTTTTTGTTGTTAATAAGTAACTATTTTCAATGTTATGTAAGTCCTGTCTCGTTAGCAAATGTAATCTTTGTAAGCCAGACACTGATATGGATTCTCGGACATCATCCAAAATTGCATCCATTGGAATTTTCATAGCTAATTTCTCTGCAAGGCTCTGCCTATCAGAAGATGATAACTGCATATGCCTCAATTCCATTTCATGGCCTATATGGGTTTTAATAAATTTAACTTTACAACTTTTATCAGCAGCTTCTGATATTTTTATGCTTGAGGGGCATAAAAAATTAATTTTTTTGCTACCCTGCGTTTTTAGATGCCTAATACCATCACTTTTGGTTTCAAAATAACCCGAGCGGTGACACTTGTAAAAATAATGCTTCATACCTCCATATTCTTTTGCTCCTCTTTCTACAATATATTTACATTTCATATCCTTTTCTATGAATTCTTTCCATTTCATAACTTCTTCAATTGTTGAAAAGTTGAGTATTTCTTCATCCAAATCAATATTATGTTCATTCACATAATGAATCAATAGGGGCTCTTTTTCTAACTCCATGGAGCACATAAAACAGGAATGCAATTTACGAATAGCTGAAGTCAGATCATGTTCTGATCTCTGATGAGATCTCAGATTTCTTTCATTATTAAATTTTCTCTGACAATCCTTACAAGGGAACTTGTACTCCTTCACAGGCTCAAAAACTATTTTTTCCGCATGGATTTTTAAAATATGGCGCTTTAAATTCCGCTTGCTTGCATATTGTTTTTTGCATTCCAAACATTCAAAATTAGCGATATATTTAGAATTCACATTATGTTCTGAAAATACATTTCTTTCAACATCACTTTCGGAAATGTCATTTTCAGCAGTGGGATTTGGCCCTGAAAAGGGTCGTTGGTTTGGAGATTCCAGAAAAGACATTTAACTCTTTAGCGTCCAAGCTCTTTTTAAGAGGCACTCCCTTTAGCAACCAGACCTTCTTGACTTGTCTCTAGGCGATGTGGACTCTTCCAAGCTGAGGGGCAGTTACTTCCTGGGGTCCGAAGTAATAAATCTGCCATTGCTCTACTTTGAGCTTTTGCTTTGCGGTTTTCCGACAACGAGTTACATTTTCTACCGAGTGTTCTTATGTATTGACACTTTTTAGTGTGAAGCATTTCGTTCATCGACATTATGCGGTGTTTTTCCATCACCAAATATTTGCTTTTTATTTTAAACTGGCATTAATATCAATTTCAAAAACATCTTTATTCATTTATTTTTAATTTTCCCCGATATATTTTTTAAATATTTATTCAATTTTTTGGAACAATTAAATAATACGTCATATATTAGAATGTAAATTTTTTTACATTATATTAGTATATGACATTTATCTATATCTATACTACTATTATAAATGTGAAAGTTTGGATGGATGGATGGATGATGGGGTTCAATCACGCCAGAACGGCCGTAGGAAATTGGATGAAATTTAGCTCAGAGATAGATCAGAGTCTACAGAAGAACATAGGCTAATTTTTATTCCGGTTAATTGAGTGGTTAATTTTTTATAAATTAAAAACTAAATTTTCCACCAAAAAATATAAAAAAATCTGTAAACATCTGCCTGGGCTTTTAGAATCGTTTGTTTTTATTTTTCTATTTCCTGTATTCTTTTAATATTATCTTATCAAATGGAATTCTTTGTGATTTATTGTAGGATTTCCCAACAGAAAGCCTTTTTCATTTGAACAACAAATTTTTAAAAAAAAAAAACATAATCGTTTGTTTTTATGTTTCTGTTTCCTTTTTTCATTTTAATATTATCTTACTATTCTAAAGGAAGGTTTATTAATTTTATTTTCTTACGTTGTTCTTGTGTTAATATAATTCGATATTTCCTGTTCATTTCTCTTGATTTTTTTTTCTTGCTGTACATATTCCTTTTGCCTATTTTCATCATTTTCGATTAAATTTTTAAAAGTCCCTTTATAGTTTCAAGAACATAGCATTTAAATAGTTTTTTCCCCCACGCTAATGATGTTAGGCGTAACATGTTTTCGACCGGTTGTTTCAAACGATTCTGTTTATTTTCGTTGTGTATGATAAATTTAAAATTAAACATTGCTAATTAATAGATCTTTTGATTCTTTCCGAAGTGCTTTTGAATAAAAATATAATAGATGCATTAAAATTAAAATTTTCTAATCTGCATTGCGTTACCCCAACTAGTGCTTAAAATTCACGTCTTTGCGTTACTCCAATTGACGTTGAAAATTTATGCATGCATACGGTTTTGATAACATTTTACATTTTGATTGGACTGTCAATTCTCACATGTACACATCAAAATTTCCACGCGTACGAAGTCGTGGGTAAGAACTAGTATTGTATATAAATGTGATTAAGATATTTTTACATGTCAATCAAATTCAGTAATAGACGAGATAATGCTTTAATTCTTTATTTAATACTGAAATAAAAACATCCTTTGAATAAAAAAAAATGTGAAAACAGCCCCTTTTGAAAGACATTTCGAAAATGCGTTCTTTTAACACTCAGCTAAGAATTCTTTTATTTATTGCCTTTAGTATTACATTTTTTAAATATAGACTGCTATCCTCATTGAATTTTCGATTATAAAATATTATTGTGAATTTTCGATCGTAATACAAAGATATTTCTTTTTACCTTTAATTAAATGTTTAAAGATGTTTTCATATTTTGTTTCTACTTAAATCACCGAAAAAGAGTGTTAGATAAATATACATTCCAAAAGTATTTTTATTTTGCAGTTAATTTTTACTAATCTTTTAAAAAATTTAGTCAAAACAAGAGATAACATTACATTAAACGTAATATAATCTCATCTATCGAACCAATTCAATAAATGAGGCATGTTTTTAAAATTTCATTTAATACTGACATTAAAAAAATTGTTCAATAAAATTCGAGAAAAATTACTCAGTGAAATATATTTCTCAAACTCATTCCTTTAATATCCAGCCTGGGCATTTTACTTTATTTCATCATAAATATTACTTTTTTGGTATAAATCGTCATGTTAAATTTTTCAAGCTTAATATCTGATTTTAAAATGTTACTGAAGTTTTCTATAGCACTGTTAAGACAAGCTTTAATTACAATGAAATAAAACGAATTTTTGAACGAAAGTTCCATATTAAGTCTCCATAACTTTACACATGAGGGAATCACGCGAAAATTTTTAGTAAATCACTTTTCAATTATTGAAACAAATATCTACACACAAAAATAAATCCTTATTTTTTTATTTTACTAAACTGTTAAAATGTTATTAAAACAACCGTTTGTTAATAGTAGATAAAATGATCTATGTTACTGCTTAACTTTTTAGTATATCAAAATAATTCAGGAAATAGATGGGATGATTTTAAAACTTCATTTTACAATGAACTAAGAAAAACAAATGAAATTGGAGAAAATGTTAAACATCATAACACCTAAAACATTATTTTTTGGTCAACCATCATCTTCGCTTTAAAGATCACTGTCACTTCATCAATAGCAGGTAAAATTGTTTTAATTTTCATAATAAAGAAATTACAAGCCTTTAAACTGAAAAAAAAATTACTCTCATAATAAAAAACGATTTACAATATGTAAAATAAAGAGTAGAAATTCACAACTGAAGAAAATTTTGCAGAATGGCATTCGTGCAAGGAATTCGCCATTCATATAACTTTTCTCAAAAAAGGTGGGGGGAAATAAAACCCCCAATTTTTGGGGGGGTATCTTTTAAAGCTGTTTGGAAAAAAAAAACACATATAAATTTCCGACGGTCTTTTGATAATAGATTAAGAAGATAGAAATATAAAACGATCATCCTCCACATTAACAAGAGTCGCTACCCGTTTTGTGAGAAAATTACTATATAACACAAAGTCAATGCAATAGTTTTTCTTTACATCTTTACAGTAGTGTTAATATTTAAAACGAGCTTCTCATGTTTATCCGGGGGAAAAAAATTACGTGTCGGAATCCTTACATATCATTCATCGTTAACAAAGAACTTCCGTGGGAAACTTTTTTACAAATAGCCATAAAATCTTTTCAATTTTGAGATAACAACACATGGAAATAGAAACAAAAAATCCTTTAAAACACAACATATGTACAAACATTTGTGAATCCCACCAAAATTGCCCGGCTGGAATTGAGAGAGCTAAATGCAACGACTCGAACTTGAATATAAACAGTGAGGGATTTAGCGACAAAGGATGAGGATTTTCCCAAAAAGCAATGACTTTCAACAGCAAAAAATAACGTAAACAAAAAAGTAAATTGGCGCGGTCGCTGCTCGAGAAAGCACAAAAAAGTAAATTGGCGCGTTTGCTACTCGAGAAGGCTGCGCTAACTTTTAGGGCATGCGCAGTTTTACTTTTGGCAAATTGTTACGGGCGCGGACTAAGGTCTAGTATCCCACCCAAAAAGGGTTTAGGGAACAAAGGGTCGACTAGAAAGATCAATCAGCAACCTCCTAGACACCCCCCGGGCCAGCCCCCCCAGGACTTATTAAAAATCTCAATTTTTACAAGCATTGCCATGACAGGAGCTGTAATTAGTTACATAGTTGTGTCAGAAGGCTCACCCACAATGTGGAGAGAAAGAACTATTCGATTTCCATGAGCTCAACCCAAACATGGGGAGTCACATTTCACCAAGTGGGAACTTTCTCTTTGTATTGTACACTAATTAGCACAGCCACAAACAGGGTTGATACAAACACATACACTGGGACAAAAAACATTACAAACAAATACACATGCTAGTGGCTTCTTGCAATTTGCATATGATTTTTTAAGATGCGAGAAGTCATTTTATGTGTGATATATGTATTTTAGAGTTCGATTTCCGCTTAACTCTAAATTTGTGGACATGAGTGTAGATGGAAGACATCTTTTACATGACTAATATTTTTCTAATTCAGTCACATGAATGGACTTAATCGATAGAGCTACTTTTCTATTTTTCAAGATATAAAACTGAACTGATCCATTTTTAAAGATGATCAGAAATTTCGTAACTGAAAATTATTTCTTTATAATTCTATGTGCGAAATTCGACGTATTTACTATGAATTAATAAATGATTTTAAAAATTGCAATTAAAACCAAATTAGTTGATTTAATACTGAAGGATAAAATACACAAAATTGCATCCCTAAAGTTTAATAACGTAGCGAAAAAGGATAATTTTTTTATATATTCTAAGTAAATTTTGCAAAATTGTTACAATGCTGTTCAATATAATAAAATACAATAAGGAAATTATATATTATTATAATAACGTTTGTTCAATATTCGAGACTACACAGAGTCAAATTTTCAACAAAGTCTCAAAATATTGTTCCGTGTCTTTGTTTTACGATAAAAGGAAAAAGAACAAAAAACAGTTAATAAAAAGTGGTTTTAAAGCATGCAACGATTTTCAGGGTTTATGTTGGTTCAGAAACAAATAAAATTAAAATACAAGGATTAGTATCAAGTGGCAATAATATATAAGGTATATAACTGTTAATATTAGTTGAAATTATTTACAATTTAAGACAAAAAAAAATGAATCACATCAACCATATGGGAATAAGAGATTTCTCATGCTTGAAATGCCATTTAAATTAAATTGAACAATTTCAACGATGCGAAAGATCGTATATTTTTCAAACTTAATACCAACCGAAAAGAAGAAAAACTTTGGTAAGGGGATCCTGAATCATTTTTTAAAGAGAAAATCACTTTTTTAATGGATGATGTAAACTATAAATATTTATTTTTAAAGCTATCGAGCGAAAAATAAATATAAGGAATATTTAATATAGTATTATTCAGAGTAAATGTTACTAATCCTCTTGTTTACGGATGGTCTACTTTTTACAATTTACATTCTGTATCAAATGTAAGTAAACCATTATTTTATGATTAGCTACTGCAAACAATCGGCTTATAGCGTCTGTGAACCGAAGCAAAGCAAATAACCGTAGTCATTTTTTGAATGTGTCTTGAAAGTAATCCTTAAAAATTGAGCAAATAAAAAAACAGAACATCACTGATGTAATCTCTCGACAGGATATTGGAAATGAAATTTAATCTAGTTGTTTATTTCAGCGTAGAATGTAAATATTCAATTTAAATACCCCTAACACTGGAATTCAAACGAAAAAGACTAGTGGTTCAAAAAATTATTTCTATGACTGTTATAAATGCAAGTGATATTTTTAAAACTACCGAAATTTGGGAATTTCAGCATAAGGCCTTATAAGTATTGGTTGAAAGAGAAACTAAGCAGAGACAAGGCCTCAAAAACGGGAATTGTTCATATTCATTCAGAACATCTTGTCCCATTACCACTGACAATAAAAAGGCAACTCGTAATGGAAATTACGAGGCTTATGAACTGTTGTTCGATAACGTATGCCAATTATAATCGGCATATCGTAGAAACCAGCAAAAAGTGTTGTTTCGGAGCCATTTTGTAAAATTGACTCTAGGAAGTATTTTTTTTTTATTTCCTAATGAGTAAATACTGGATAAAATCAGATTTTTTAAATTCAGAACTCTGACAAATCTCTGTATTTTTCAAACCAAAAAGGAATAAATTGCTGAGACAAAGAGTAATAAATCGAGTTTGTTCTGCGAAGTTCAGCTGTTGGTCTACTTTATTCCTGAAAAAAAAACCATTGTCTAACAATTAAACAAGGACTGTATTTCATTAGAAATCCTAAGAATTTCATTAAGTGTTATTAAAAATTTTTTACTGAATGCATTCTATCAATTTTTTCCAGAAATCAACAAAAATTAATTTTTTAAAAAAATTTTAAATACTTAAAATTAAAAAGTCTTGCAATTCTTTTAAATGTTGCCTATAATTACTCGGAAGAGTGCTAGTAGAAACAAAAATTTTGCGTTTTTCAGTTAAATTTGCATTCTAATTAACAAATATTAAAAATATCGTTGACATATTTTCTATTAAAGAGCAAAAGTTTCGTTGTATTTTAAGCAAATGTTTGCTGATTGGATTTTTTTTTTTTTTTTTTTTTTTTTTTTTGCTGAAAGTAAAAACCTTAAAATGCAATTTTTACAGAATTGTTCAAGCGGTACGATATGAAAAATTATTCATTTCAAATATTAAAATGTGATTGAAATGATAATAACTCCAATCTTCTGTGAACAGATCAATCTGTCGCAAGCTAAATATCACCATTACAAAGATGCCCATACATTCTCATGAAATAGGGGAATTTTTTTTCTTATGATTAAAAGCAAATATGATAAAGTTTTGGAGTATTTTCCAGAAAATGCGAAGAATAATTGCCTGTTGCAAGTGTATTTATTCAGGTACAAATTAACTATTAAATTTTCAAAGAAAGGTTAACTTTAACATTTAGCTAAAGGGCTGTATTTGCGAAAACCATCAGTTCACTAATGTCTTCCTGACTTGAACAAAGAGGTCATTACGCTTAGCAAGCAATCGTTTCATTTGTATGCAAATTAACTTGCCAGATCAGTTACAAAGATTGAAGAACACTATGATCTTGCGTAATAAGTTTTTTTTAAAAAATATATATTTTTACGAACTGTTAGAGAAAACAGCACTATATTCAGGTTCTGAAATTTTCTGTTTCTAAGTACTATATTCCTTACCTGATTTGTCCTATTATATTAAGCGGAATGAAAAGCATTTTTTAATTAAATTAAACTCGAAACTAGTATTCTAATCGATCAATTAAAAGCAAGTCAATCAAAAATTTTATTCTAATTAATATAATATTCTAATCGATCAATTAAAAGCATGTAGATCAAAAATTATATTCTAATTAATATAGTATTCTAATAGATCAATTAAATAGCAAGTCAATCAAAAATGCTATTCTAATTAATATAGTATTCTAATAGATTAATGCAAAAGATCTATTACAATTTTGGTCAATAATTTCTTTCAAATATGTAAAACAGAAAACATTCATATGATTCTGCAATACAAGAAATTTTGAAGAAATTACAAAAAGTCGTAAATATATGTGATAGATAAAAGTTCGTACATGAAGAGATCGAGGGTTTGATATTTAAAGGAAGGGCTTTATAAAAACTTTATTTTTAGAAATTTAATTTAAAAGTTAATTATTTTTTCAAATGCATTTTTATCTCGTGATTTCACTACCCAAGAAAGTAACTTGTGTGATTTGGTTAGTTCTTTCAATTCTTTATAATCCACCCGATTAAAGAATTTATTCGTGGAAATCCTTTATTTATTGATTTTCAAATCTTAAGCTTCCGAATTCCTTTTTTGGTTCTGTGTCACTTGCGCTCTGTCTCATTAGCGCTAAGTCATTAAAGGGTGTCATTTGCGCTCAAGTCTTAAAAAGGGTACCACATTATAACTTTTATCTTTGTATGTAAAATTTGGCGATTTTACAATGTGCGCCATATGGTAATCAACCACTTTCAAAGAGAGAATGATACTCCATATCTCTGATTACGTTAAAAAGCTAACGTAGGAAAAAGGCTAATGACCGTCACCGCGTTTCAAACAATTGATAAAAGTAATAAGAAGAATGAGCAAAATTTGCTTTAAAAAGTTACTATTAGGGAACATGTTCATAATGTTCCTACATTGAAGACATTTATAAAAATTTAATTTTGATGCACATAATACAAATTTAATCTATTAAAGTGAATTAAAATTTTTAAGTTTTAGGAGGATTTAATTTTTATATGTCTTAAAGTTTAATTTTATTTAACAAAATGAAAAAAATTCATGGAAAGTTTTTTAAAATTCAAATTTAAATGGATATCAGTAATTCTTAGTTCTTTCAATATATATGTATGCTTGTTTGTATATATATTCTACAAACGGATACTTGAAATGAGCTAATGTATTTTTTGCGCTAAAGCTGTGCAATTAAGTTTTTTTTCTTCAAAATAATAGGCGCTTCGGCAAAAATAAATTATAAGAATCATGTTTAAAATTTCAAGAAACAGCTACTGGTTAATTCCCAGGAAAAAACAACAACATATTTTCAAATCGAAAGTGTTGATAATTAGTGAAATTCCTTCAAATTTAAAATACATTACTACATTTCCTAGATCATTTACTATCAGATTAAAATATACATAATATAATGTACCACAAACAATATCTAAATGCAGAATCTAAACGTACTACATTAAAACGCTTAGTTCTCAGATACAGCATCACGTACTAAAGTTTTATTCGCAGGTAATAAAGTAGTAAACTTCTTTCTAATTTTCTTAAAAGCTCTACTAGTGATTTAATACCAATTTTCAATTTATCCTAGACCTAAACATGAAAGAAAGCTAGAAGTTAAATATGTCACTTTATATTTTATTCCTTCCTTTGTTATCCTTCTTTTTTCGTCCATGAATTTCTTGCCAAAAGTATAATTTCATGTAAATTGACCCTTTATTGTGACCGAAATTGAAATTTCAATAATAAATGTTTAAATATTAAGGCTTAAGATAAGACTAGTTTCATAGCTGTCAGTAAGGTTTCTGAAGTCGCCTTTTTTTCTAAAAAGCATTGTATCGTTGCACTTAGGAACAAGTTTGTTCTTTTTTAAATACTGCATCCTCAAATACTTCCAATTACAAAATTTCATTAAATAAGGTAGGCAATTGAACAAAGATTGCAAAAAAATAAATTTTTATACGTTATAAATTCAAATGTGATAATATTCATCATAATTTCATATTTTCAAGTGTGAATTAGTATTTTATTTATTATGTATTATTATTATGCATTTATTATGTATTATGTTATTTATTTTGTATGCACTCGTAATGCTTCCCCCCGTTTTAGAATATAATAACGTTTTTAGTTCCCAACATTTTAATAGGCTTAGTGGTTGAACTAAGTAGGATCCTTACTTCAACCGGACACAGCTAGTGAGAATAAAATGTCATATATATCAGGGGTGCCAAACCTTTTCTGAATGAAGGGCAAAAATATGAAAAGGAATCATGTCGAGGGCCAAATCAGCACGTGAATGTTAAAACATGTTATAAATGGGAAAACACTATTTTTTATGGCAATATGCATGAATTACAATTATTACTTTACTTATTTTACTCATGCATATATTATGCAACAAATAAATGAATAAAACATAAACATTATAGCTATGACTAAAATACTTTACCTAAAAAATATTTCTGCTAAAAAGGGGGGCAAATGAAATAGAATAACAGAGGGAAACCTTTTGGAAATTATACTCAATTTAAATTTTGAGAAAAAAATTAATAATCGAAATTGGTAAAAATTAATGAGTAGGCTGGGACTGAATATTTGAAGTCATTGATTGTAAGTTGAGCTTAATATTAATTGTGGCAATGCGTAGAACAGCAGAAAGGTTCTCATCTGCTATTCTATTTCTTATTTTTGATTTGTTTCAATGCATTAGTGAGAAAGTTTGATTACAAATGTAAGTGCTGCCAAAGAAACTTGCACATGCAGCTGCATTTTGCTTTAAGCTCAAAAATTCCTCTGGTAAATCTTTATAAAATTCTAATATCGTTTTTTCTTTGAATTGGTTTTTGAAAAAATCAGAATTCTGTAAATCAAGTAAGGCTAACTGCATACTCTCATCCACTATATTTACATCAACAAAAATTGGAGAAGAAAATACGTCAATTTTGGTTTGGCACTTTTCAAAATCTGCAAACCGATCATCAAATGCTTTATTCAATATTTGAATTTGATCCTCATACTGCATTTTCATGTGTGGAAATTTTTCACGTCCTCCGGCTTTTCCTATACGAAAATCGTACTCGCAGGTAGCCACGAACAAACTGAAAAGCCGCGTAATAAAAAGTTAATAAACTTGATGAACAACGGCAAATTATTTATTCTGATGTATAATCGTTTTCGTATCAAATTTTTATCCTATTTATTTGAAAAAAGTCTCATTTTATTTTTAAATTAGTTTTATTTTATTAACAACATACGCGGGCCATAGGCTGTACATCCCTGATATATATGATGAAAAAAATTGACATTTTAAAATTTTTTTTATATTATTGTTTTGCTAGATTAGAAGCAGTCAATTTAGAGCTAAAAAGATAAAAATTGACTGTGCAAAGAATATTTCGACTTTATTAAGTGGTATTCATACAGAATATACGATTGGCGTCTAAAATCAAACAAATAGACCAATTCTTAGGCGAAATCAAATCTTCCTATTTCGAAAAATGTTGTTTGGAAATACAAATGTTGCTTTGATCTAGATAGAAGAATTAATTTCCCGTTTAGCAAAATTTTCACGTTTAGAAAAGTGAAAAGATTTCTTCTTCCAAGAAATTCATCATCACTTGCGGTTTTTTGTTCATATTCTGCATATTTCAGTTTTTAAAAGCTCTTTAGTTGGTCCCATTTTCAACAAAAGTATACGGTATGGTACCGATAAATACAGTTAATTTTTAATGGCATTATATATGAACTAAGAAATGGATTAACTTTATCAGTGAATTTTTGATAAATCTTGGCGGTGAGAAAAAAAAGCGAATATTTCGAAGAGAATGACCCTTAATTATCTCACTTAATCTTATCAATGCGAGAAACGTGCATTCTCTATAGCCCCTCTAGGTGCACGCCAAGTTTTCCTGCCAAAGGTGATTAAATCCCAGTAAACCTACCATGTGAGCGCAAATGACACCCTCTAATGAGTTAGCGCTAATGAGACTGAGCGCAAGTGACACAATCCCCCTTTTTTAACCCCTACTTTTTGTTCATACTATCCCTCTAAATATATATCTTGTTCAAATTTTTAATCGTTAATAAAATACTTTTGATTCATCCACTCAAGTTCAAATACATTTTTAAAAACTTGCAGTGGATGCCGGTGTTAATACAATTTTTTCAAATATTAATTCATTCATTAAATTTGATAAATTTTTATTACTTTAAACAGGGTTTTAGCAGTTTGTAATGACAATTGAAATCAACAGGCAGTAGATAAGTCGGTAAAATGCAAGGACTTCAGTATTTTTCACGTGAAGGTGAAGAATGCGAGTTCAATTCTTGCCAAAATCAATAATTTTTAAAATAAATTATTGATATTAATTGTAATTATTTAATAAAAAGTAATGAAAATAAATTACTTCTTTGTTAACTTAAGTAGGAATTGACTTAAACTCTTTTTATATTACTTGTTTTTTATTCCTTTTCTGCAATATGTATTTACAAAATTGAAGTGTAAGCAAAAACTTTGGACCAGTTTCTCATACACTATGAATAACTGTTCTCTCTTAAAAGGTAATTATCATGCCAATCAGTATTACCAGAAAATTATAAGTAAATAAGATTAAACTCTATCTAATATAAGTTATTTAAAACCGTTTACATAAATTGCTCTGTGAAATAACTGCGGAATTATTTGCTGAAATAAAAACAAGAAATGCTGAATAAATTCAAAGGTGTTGATTTATAAATCCGTCTTACTTCTTTTTGTTATGGTTTAATTGTAAAATAGCATCATTAAAACAAAAACAGCACATAGATATTTCTATAATTTGCCTATGGAGGGGAGGGTCATGAATAAAATTGCAGTCCTCCAAACATGCAACGTTATGGAACAGAAGATTCTGAACGGAACAATGGTTTTCTTCATTTACTTTTTTTCTGCTTTTTGCCATGTCGTATTTCGTGCATCTTTTTTTTTATTATTCTTGTTGTGTTCTTGCTTATTTTGACTTCAAATGGTTTCAGAAAAATTCGCAAAGCTGAACCCTATTCTGAAGAACCATTCTAAACTCTTGAAAACTTGTTAAACTTATTTTTCTTCAACAAATATTCTTTGTTGAAGAAGAAAAATAAGTAATTATAATAATTTCCTTCTTTAACAAAGAATATTTATTTAAAGAAGAAAAATAGCAAAGGAAGCCGAAGAATAGAGCCTTTCACAAATAAATGAACTACGATTTTTGTTTTCTTATGCAAAATTCATTATGCATAAGAAGTTTCTATCTATCATTTTTTAAATCATACATTGTTATCCATATATATCAGATCCATAGAAACGTGTTTTATATTGTGAAATGAAATTATTCGTAGAAGAGTAAAATATCAACTGACAATTGCTGACAATTTTTGTTTTTGAAGAATAAACGATTTCAAAATCATCAGTGCACTGTTTAGTATTTTCACCTTTTAATATATTCACACCAATGAAAGTATAATAGATTTATAATAAATATAATACTATTTTAAAAAGTATAATAGCATTTTGAAAATCTTAATCTATTTCTTAAGAATTAATAATTTTAATATTTAGAATTGCTTAGATAGCTGTGAAATGATATTTTAATTCAACCTTGATGTTTATAATCTAAGAATAATTACATATTTGTATTTCTTCAAACATGTACCTGATATTGTTGTTTTAATTTATCGAAATTTTCCTGTTCTCATTTGCTACATGTTTGTAAATTCATCTTTTCTGATGACATAAAAATTATAATTTAAAACTTAAAATTGTTTCTCCTGTTTGCCATTCAAAATCGAATTCACATTATATTTTCATATTTATTACTATTAGATTTAGTATTAATTATTAGAATACCTCTGCATTTTCTAGACGTTGATGTCATCATCTGAGTCTGCAAAAAATATATTTCGTTATCTGAGATGAGTTAACACATTGCATTTGATTTAAAGTAACTAGATGCATTATCTAAAAATAGGAATGATGCGTCATCTTTTATTATTATCTGCTCTTTTTTTGCAAGTAAAGATGAAAAAATGCATATTTTCACACATCAACTTATACGTTTTACTGATTTGTGATTGAATACAAGTTTTGACTTTTCTTCGTAAAAGATAATACTTTTACTACCGATTTTAAAGTTAAAATTGTTGAAGAAAAGTCTATTCCAATAATTTTAGAGGTTTTTCATTGCATGAATATTTTTATGAACGTGATTTAAAAGAAGTAGATACTCAATTTTTAAAGACGGAAAATATTATCAATATATATGATAAATGTCGTTATCCATCTTTCGGAGAATGAAATTTTCTTACTCTTAACTACTAAAAATTCTCACATTGAGTAATAACTGTGAATTTCCTACTCAGCTTATTATTATGACCACAGAAATTTATCAAGGAAATCCTTTTAAGTATTCATCTAAAGTGTTTCTGATGCAATTAAAATAATTTAAGACGATTTATTACAATAACATATTTCATATAATAAACATTTTTGAAAATTGGGCAATTAGATATTTTGTAATTTCACATTGAAGACATTTTATGGGCTTAAGGTCTCCGACTACATTAAAAACACTGGTTTTCGACCACTTTGGTGATTTTTTTATTATTAATTCTTGTTGTTAAGAGTTCCCTCTTTCCAAAACAGTTTATCTTTTGTTTCTAAGTAATTTAGAAAAAAAGTTATAGCGATTTTAAAATACTTTACCGAAACAAAATAAAACGGGAAGTGGCATTCCAAAATTAAAAATAGCCTTCATTTTGCCGAATTTTGATATTTTCTTTTGATTTTACATTAAAAAATAGTTTTATTTTATGTTGCTGGTGACAAGCTATACGTTTTTAGCACATATATTCCTTATTTCTTTGAGAAAAATAGGAAACATTTCTATTCACTTTCTGTTCTGTTTACGATATCGTATCCCTTGCTTTTCTAATTTTATTTTGCTTTTTTAAAAGACAAAATTTTTCACAATTTTAACCTTTTTTATAATGGGTCACCAAAACAATTATAGCTCAAAGAAGAGAAAAATCTCCAGAAATCAGTAGAATTCTGGATATTCTAAAAAAGGTGTTGCAAGTGAAATTCCAACTAATTCTAATGATCTTAGTACTGCGAGTTCTTCAAAACTCAATGATAACAATTATTTTAACATTCCACGATAAATCAGCAGGACTTCGACCACATATAATAAACAAAGTGAAACCTGTTTATTTGAAATTATGAGAACAGGAATTTATAGTGTAGGAGTTTGCATGGAAAAACGCAAAATGCCAATGAGAGTTCAATGGCATGCTATGAAACTTTGTATCGAAAGAACATTTTGTCGAGTTGCAAACATTGCAGTTAGGCTCATTTGTAACTGTGCTTCAATTTAATGATGGTATAAAAGGCCTACTAGAAATTTTAAACAATTTAAAATTGAGTGTAGGGAATTATACACGAATTAATAGTTCTAAAAGACATTCACTAGCAAAAGAAAAAACTCAAAGAAAAAAACTTTCTGCCCTCTGAAAGAAAAAGTGCCGATTTATTGAGGAAACGGAAGGTCTGATATATACAGGAGAGTTTAAAACAATTTTAATAATAGAAACCATATTTTCCAACTAAAATTTGTTTTTAACTTCAATTTTCTCAAAACTTTAATTTTCATAAAAATTCTCCAACATTAGCATGATGTCTCAAAAAAACTATTGGAGGTATTTATATAAAAATTGCGGCGTGTGCTTCAAATAATATGAATAATGAAATGAACCAAAAGTTTTATTGTTGGTGAAATACTTTTTCATTTATAAGTGTTTTTAGAAAAATTAAGTTATAAATGTATGGAAAAAATGCATATATACGTATATTTTTACCCATAACTTCTTTTCATCTGATAATTTTTCTTATATTTTGGTTCCTTTCCTTTATTAATATATTCTATAACTTGTGTTCTAAAAAAATATTGCAGCATTAAAATTTTGTGCAGAATGTTAACCGTTTTTCTTAAATTTCCTTAAATTTTACTAAAAGTTTTCCTATTTCTCAAAGAATATTATATTTTCAAATATTTTTTTTGTATTTATGGTGTTTCTAATTGACAATACATCTAATAATTATAAATAGTTTTCAAAAAATCCAATATTTCAAAAAATTTTCTTCGAACGTAGTCAGATACCTTAACCCGCTAAATATGATATGTTGAACTTTTCTAATGGACATATTTTTTATGGAACTAATTCAAAATTGGCTGGGTGTCATTCTAAATGCTAATTAATCCCTCTTGATACAAAACAAAATTTTAGCATTAAAATTAGATGTTATATAGGATTTAAAATTAAGGATTAAAAAAGAGGTGAAAAACGCAATGTCGTAATACAATGCTTAACTGCGGTGTCAATAACACCATTCGTGGAGAATTCGCAAAGAGATAGCGCTCTCACTTGAGATTGGAACAACTAGACACAATGAAAAACTTTTTTCAAATCGATCGCGAAGCGCAGCAGCTTCAGCTGCCATTTCTCTTCATATTAGTCTCTCATTTAGCTTCACTTTTAGAAAATCAGTTTCGTTTTTTAGATATTAATCAGAAACTTAGCCCCAAAATTCTTACAAGAGCCATTCCTTTTTCTTGAATTATCTGAGCCTAAACTTCGTCCAGAAACTTTCTGTTTTGTAAGAGATCTGCTGCATTTTATTCCAGATTTAGACATGCAGATCCTGTCATTAGTTCCCTTCTTAATATTTAAAATAGTTTTTTCAAAGGTGAGACTTATGAGTATATTTCATTTCACACTTTCATTTTATATGCATGCTCTAAGAACACTCCCAATTTCTCGAGAAGCTATAATAAATGAAATTACTCTAGGATAAAACCAAATTATTTTGGAATATCTATTTCTAATTCACATTCGGAATTAAGGAAAATACAATTTAGTAGCTCCTTCTGCATTACTTATTCTTATATCATAAATTCAACCTTTGAATGAAAAAATTTCAAACTTTCCTTATTGGCAGTGTATTATTTCTGCATTTTAAAACACTTTTAAAATTCGAACCAATTAACAGTAATATAAAATTGATACATTTAGCAAATTAACGGATACTAATGAAAAATTTTATAAATTTTAGAAATGTGCAATTTTATTTAATTTATAACACTGAAAAGAAAATTGAAAAAAAAAAAATTCTACTTGAGATAGTTATTTTGGATTGAAAACGGGAGATATGGTTATTAAACGAATATATCAGAAATATTTAAAATTGAAATATATTGTATTATTGAACGAAAAAAAAGTGCAGTTGTTTTTGATTAACAGTAGTGAGAATAACATTTATTCGATTTAATTTTTAGATTCCTAGATTTCTATTAAATAAATTTGCGTGGGTTGCGAGTCCTCTTCAGATCCAAGAAACCAAAAACTAAGAAAATCCCTTTATAAAAAATAGGTCGGTCTTGCTCTTTGATTTCATTTTTCACACGAACTTCAATGAATCAATTCCATGATATCCAAAACCTTCGAATTTTTCTACCACAGAGCATTTGTCAGAAAGAACTGAGAACGATATCCTTGACCTAGATAACATCAGTAAGGCTTGCTACTACACTATTGGGGAGAAAGAATTGTGTCTATTCAACAAGCCTCGATTGGGAAAAAACAACATTAGATTTGAATGACTTATAAAATCATTTTCTATGCTCAACAAAGCAAATCGTTAAATCTGATGAAATTTGCCACGTTATCCAACCGCAGACACTTGAATTTCTTTCGTTTTAGGATCTTTTCACACAATTTGCAACATACATACTTTTTATGTAATCTATAGTCTCACCAAGTATTTTATTACTAGAAGGAAGTAAAAAAAAATTCGTTATCAAAAAATGACACAATCGAGCTTTTTGTACCTTAAAAAAGGTGTTAGAGACTCGGTTTTAAAACTTGTCACCGTTCTGCCGTAGTGCATTAGAAAATAGTCCTGCAGGGCAAGAAAATGTTCTAATCTCACTATCGGAATGGAAAGAAATCGAATGTTCTAGTCGTAGTACCACCCACGGAATTTGTGAGACCGCATTACTTTCGGAAACGATAAGCTTTACGAAGGCATTTCTGGTTGATTGCTCAAGCTTCACTTGAAACAAGTAATATAAAACAAAACAATTTTAAATCAATCCCTGCTTAGATAATTGGGAATTTTTTTATTTTGGCTACTTTTTATTCAATAATTACAAATGTTGTTGTTCTTGTGTTCCGCTTTACAACGGAAGGAGTGTGAAGTAGTTTCTGAGGGTATGATCTCTGAGCATCCAACAGCAGAAGCATCTGCAATGGAATGACCCATGCGTCTAGCTCCAACTAACATTCCACGTTCAAAGTCTGTTAATTCTCGTCATGCCACCATAAATCACGAAAAACCTGTTCACATGAATAACTTGAACACAAATGAAAGCTCTGGAAAACGAACTGCGCATTTATACTTTTTCGCTGCGATACTACTGCCATCTGTATATTTGCATATTGCTATCCCATGACTTTTGTCACTTCAGTGTATATTACCGTGATAACCCCAAAATTCAATAAGCTAGAAAGATAAAATGTGATATATTATCTTTACACCAAAATTATAGATATCTATCAACTTTTGAATTAAATCCGACCGAGAAAAGCTTGTCTGTATGTTTTCGCATCTATGTGTGCGAACACAATCGTTCCAAAATTCAACATGATAGAGAAGTGAGAATTTTAGATATAATATTGCCATCAGATTAGTAAATACGCCTCAAATTTTGATCGCAGTTAACGGGTCACTGTCTGATATATCTATTTGTATGTATCTATTTGTATGAATATGAATATAATAACTCTACGTGCTAGATTAATGGATTTTAATATCTAAATTAGCATCAAAATTGGAGATCAATATCGAAATTTTGATTAAATTCATTTTCTGGAAGAGTTAATGTTCCAAAATGAATATTTTATTGGATGAAATTAAACACAAAATATGATATATCTTCCGGTTGCTTGAAAAGAGACCAATTATTAAAATTCATGTCTTAAATAAACGTCTTCCCGCTAGTGCGGAGCCAAAGTTTGTTTGGTTGGGGGCTAACTCAAATGTCGTCCTCATCATCCGATCAATGATCTCTATCATATCATCAACATCATCATCGCGGTTCAGAATTATTATGATGATAATCTCGTGACCGCTTTACAACGGAAAGAGAGGGTGCAGTAGCTTCTGAGGGTGTTCAGAATTATGAAACCCTTTTATAAACTTTACGTAGTTTCGAAACAGAGCAGTATACAATTAATCTCATTTAACTGTCAAACTAAAAGCATTTATTCTCTTTAAATATTTTTATAAGTAAGAAAAAACAAGCATTTAAATTTAAGGATTATTTAAATTCATATAACGCCTCTGTAGAATGCCTTTTGATTTGATGTTAAACAATAATTTCGGTTAGTTTCCACAGATTGAAATGAATTTTTCATGTATTACTGGATAGCATAAAATGAAGTCATTCTAACTCTAAGATAAGGTAGAAATGACTTCATTTTATGCTATTCGACGTCAGGCATAACAAAGTCCGTGCATGCATGAGAGAATAAGTGATTTACTGCACTCGTACATTTGTTCCAATTATCTCTTTCAAATTTATAGGTAGATAAATAAATAATACCTTCCTAGTCAAATAAATTGGACTTTACAATGTAATAAATACATCAATTTACATGATAAAATGAAGCTTACTTTCTCACACTTGTTATTTCCGAGATTTAAATCTCTGGAAATGTTTTCCTAATGCCATCAATAAATTTATAATATTCTAAAACAGAATGAGAGTAATAATGAAAATGCTTGGATAAACGTTTTGCTAAAGACAAATATCTAGACGCACTTAAAATTGAAAAAAAAAACCAAGGAATAACAAACTGCATACCTATCTCGAAAATGGATTCGTGTTTTTTAATCTATAAAGACTTACAATTGACAAAAAATTATATCATGACATTTTATCCTAATTTTTTAAAAATATATCTCCATCTCACGATCATATCGAATTTTATCATTTATTTTCAATCTTTTCCTTTATTTGCTTTTATATTGTGTTAGTTGAATTTTTGTATATTTTTTTATATTCCTTTTTTTTTATCGAAGATATTTATACGCCTAAAAAGAAGTGAATATCTTTTTCAGTTTACTTTCCTCTAATATTTGGATTCTTTTGACATCCGACTACAATGCTTAAAAGTTATGAATATATGCATTTAATTTCATTGTTTTATATAAAAAAGAAGAAGAAACTTTACAGATAAAACATTATTTGCATTTACTTAGCTACGGATGAAACGTCATTTGTAACTAGTGCACCAATCAAAAACGTTACGTGCAGGCTCTTTCAATACTGATAAAATTATTATTTCCAAGCATTATCATAAGGAATATGTTTTTAAACAAGAATTTTTATACGTTCTTGATGTGCTAGAGATGCCATGTGTTAAAGCTAATTAGCGAAACCTTTTCGCCAAAGATATGTAAGAATTTTGGTTTACATTTATTTTTATTTGGGGGGCTGATATCTTAGATATATGATTTGATATGCTTTGGGATAAATTATAATTTGAGCCATTAGCAAGCCAGTAAAAAATGAAATTTCCAATTCCCACATAAGCATCAAAGTCGCTTTCATTCTAATCGGGGACTTTTGCAGTGATCAGAGATCCAAAATCACTAGTTCCAGAGTGCATAGTGCATATTATTCTACTAAGAAATTGTTGAATGGACAACTATTACAAATTTTACAAACCTAAGATGGAAAAGAAAAACTAAACAACTGTTTATCTGAAGTTCGTGAAGATTAATCGGTTAAGCGCCAACTTGAAGGTCACAAATTCTGACTTCTGGATACCATTTTCCTTTTATCGCAGCTGCTTGAGTCATTTGTTTCCGAAACTGAATTTTACATAAATAGTTTCAAAAGTTATAGCTTTGAAATTCAGTATTTTATTCAGCTTTCCTCTTTCCTTCTAAACCTGGTTAATACCTAGATGTATTTCAAATAACTATTTTGTTAATCTTCTCTCTCATTTGCGATATTTGCGATATTTTAAATAAAAAAATAATAGTAGTTGGTCCAAGGACCATTCAGCAGAGCCGGCCTTTTCTATGAAGGAGCGCAAGTGCAAGAAACCATTTGGGGCCCAAATTTTTTTGCAAAATAAATAATATTAAAAAAATAACACGAGCAGGTATTATTATTGATTGTTTATTCAATGCATGATATTTTTGCTATTAATGACTTCAGGAAAATTGCAATTTTTTGTAAATTCTTTTTCAATACTTCGTATAGCATGTGCATTAAGCGATTTAACAATATTAAACATTTTATAGTATGAATTATCAAAGTAATATATGTAATTTAACCTAGTAGGAGAGGTAAATGACCGCATTTCATGTTTATAAACATCTGCACTAAGCAATAATATACCTTTAAACTCCGTATTTTTCAAAACCCATTGGCCCCACGGTTATTCCTCTTAAATTTCCTCCTTTCTTCTTTCTACCCATCTATTACCGTTCAGAACATTATTTTAGTTTTTGATCATGTTGAGGTGCCCTCCATCTCGGGGCTCCGGTTCATAGCATCCATCCCCCTCCACAGAGGGCCGGCCCTTCCAGTCAGGGACTTATTTTACAGAAGAAAAATCATTGAGGAAGGCACTATTGAAGGGATGGAATCATTAAAGATACGTTACTTGCAAATAACGCAAGCCAAAAATAAAACCATCTATGTACCAGAGGTTTTAATAATGGAGTAAAAACAAACAACTAAATCCTTGCAAAAAATAGATATGGATCTCAGCAGAATGAAAAATATAGTTGAAATTTATATTTAAAAAAATCCTTTCTAAAAGGTAATTAAAAGTAAGAAAAAAATTTACAAGGCTAAAATTTCAAAAAAAAAGCAAGTATGGTACATATTTTGAATAACTTTAATTCGTTTAACGTAAGTCCGTATAAGTAAAGTCCGTATAAAAAACCAGAAAAAGATACCGGCAGCATGAATTTTTCCTTGTCGAATATTTCCTTTTATTCTAAAAGCTGACTGTGCTCGAATCCGTTTAATTTTATTGATAAATGTTAAACAGCTGTAAATAATGTTATCATAAACAAAAAGGCATCCAAATTTCGATTCCCATTTCACAACTGTTCGCATTTCTTTCTTCGAGGATCTGTCTATCGAAATAATATTTCGAAACTTTCCTAAAGAAGGGTTTCACTCAATGAGGTAGTGCGATGCTAGTGGAGGATAAATAAGAATAGAAAGTCAAAGATGGTGACAATTTAAGGGATTACCAGGAAAACTAAATTTTAATTACGTATTTCACTTTTTAAAGCAAAATATAGAAATTTTTTTATTTATTTATTTAAGGTGCTCTATATCCTTTGAATGTCACTGATCTTATTTAATTGTTTTGAAAGTGATTTAGAAGTCATTAATAAGAATAGTAAATTCTAGTAACGATATATTGATTTACTAGTTTGAATGACCGATTTGATTTTGAATGGGAGTTACTTAGAAAAAAATATCTATCAAAACTCTAGTTTTAAAATAAACTTCGTCTTAGAGTAGGATCCTTGGTATATTTCTGTTTTCGAAAGTACACACATATATAAGATTTTTCATGTAAATAACTTTTTAGAATAAATAGCTTTTTTTTACGTAAATAACTTTTTGAAGTTTGAATATTATCAATCTTAAAGAAGAAAGAACAATTCAAATTCTGAGTTATTTACTTTGAAGTTGCGCGATTTCTTGAAAAATTAAATTATTTTAAAATTTTAATTTTAAAAGAAATTATAATTTTTTAAAAAAATTGAATCTTTTATGATATTATTCATGTAATTCTTTAAAACCCTCTTAATTTTTTGAAAATTGTAGCCCAGAGATTGCGGTAAAGAATAAAAAAATTTATTTGATTTACAAGAGAATTTCTTATCAAGGTCTATGTTTAGGCAGGCCATATTTATTCGTTTTTGTATCAAATATTTGTATCAGATATTTGGTATAAAATATTTATTAAGTAAATTAACTCATCTGCTTAAAAGAAAGCCTTGGGAAGTTTTATGAAATAATATAACATATCTGTTTTTAAGAATTTTTATGAAATTTTAATCCGTTTTAACTTTGCAGTTTACATAATATAGATATTAAAATAGAAAATTCAATGTATATCTCACCGTATCTATACTTTAAAAGAGATTCTATAATCTTATTGTTGAGACTCAAATCCAATCGATTTCCAATAAATTCAATAATTTTCGTTTTAATAAAACTAACAATGAACTAGAAATCTTCCGAGGTTTTTCCTCCATCACGATGGCATATCTAAGTGAAAATTTGTTAGAAGACTCCAGGCTTACTAAGCATCACTTTTCAGTGTCTTTTCTTTTGCCTGTATTGTTGTTCTTCTTTCGCACGCTAAAAAGAAGTAAAAATCCTACAAAACAGTCATGATATATGTTTAACAGATAAAATATAGCTAATCTTGGCCAAATAGCCGGATGTTAAACTATTAAAAATAGGCATATTCTCCCAGTTGGGAAAAATGACATAAATCATAAATTATATTTTATATTATTTGAGTCATAAATTTACTACTGAGAAAATTATGAGGTCTTAATTTTTATGCAGCTTCTTGGTTCTATTAGTCATAATATGGTAAATATTTCATAAGTAATCAAATTTAATTAAAAAAATGCCTTCATCTGTGAATGAGGACTAACTAAGTAATGTTCTTTGAATATCATTATTTCAGACCATTTGAATAGAAGTCTTGATTAATATCCTCCAATCGACCTTCGCCTATTGATTGATTTAAAATAATGAAATCTAAAACTTCATTACTTGATCTGTGGGAAGAAAGGGGATTTTTTATAGATAAATTATAAGAGTATCGTATTTATTTAGTCATAGGAATGATTTTCTAAATGGAAAAATATGCCTATCTCAACAAATTTAGAAATTAAACATTGGACTACGATTGAAATAAACACCCTTTATATGCAGTATCCATAAAAAAATTTGTTTATAATCAATACATTATATAATAAAAATCCTTTTTTATTATTTATGTATTTCTCTACTTTTTTTACTTCTTGGAAAAGATGCTACATAGAGAAAGCATTCCATTTTTCGGTATTGATTTCTTCCCCATTTTAGACCTCCCCTAATTCAGGTTAAGAAATAACTTTCCTAATTATGTCTGTAAGTTTGGGAACTCAAAAACGCAAACGAACTGGAAGGTAAAATTTCATATGAGATCGTAACATCACAACTGTAGATTTTTGCCAAATTTTGGACAAAATCTTTTGAGTCTATCTGTTCAACCTTGTGCAAACCCAAAATCACAGTTATCTCCCTGTTTGAGATTTAGTCAATGATTTTATCATCTAAATTGTATATTTATATTGATTTTTTAGCCGAATTGGCGAAGGAAGTCTCTTTGTATCTTGACATTGATAGGAGAGCGACAATTCAAGCAATAATCAAATGAAATTTGGTCCGCACTATAATTGTAGATCTATAGGTACATCTAAAAGGAATTTAGTTTTATTTGTTTTTCATTATATTAAGAAGCACGACAAGCACCATATTGTGTCGGTATAGAAGTTGAGAAGAGGACACTCCAGCTGTTTGTATAATTTTTTAGTTAAATACTAATTCCAAAAACATGAAATAACCTATCAGTTATTCTAACAGTTAATCTAATAGTTATTCCATCTATAGATATTATCTAATATCTATAGATGGCTGTCGATAAAATATCATACATTCATTAGTAATTAAAAATAACTTTTTTGATATTAACCACAAAGTGTACCTTCTTTAGTCCAAAGCTCATATTTTAGAACTAACTTAGCGTCACAAGTAGATGTGAGATGACACGCGTATGCGACTTGGATGTCACTGTAGTTGACTCCATGAAATTCTTACTATGAGACAACATTGCAAATACGTGCTGTAATTGACGGAGCCTTTTGTAAAACATGAAAAGGGAAAATCATATGCATTAACGGAATAATTAACGGTCTGATTCAAAAAGTAGACAATATAAAGGACGACTAAAAATATTTACAAACATGAAATTTACTTTAAAAAAAGGTATTACTTAAATCTAGCGAGTTAGTAGTCAAACTTCAACCTCGTGAGAGTAAAAATATGAAATTGAATATTCACGACTTGCGTTTATTAAAGCATTTTATAAAGATTAATCGCAAGTTGTCGCACACGAAATAAGCATTCATCTTGCAATGTTCAGCTAATTGAGCGAAAGGTCGTCGGTGACCTTAAGTATCTAGTTTATATAAAAACAGAATTGGTCATCGATAGTAAATGTTAAGATCATGGGGTATTATAATTTTATAGAAAAAAACGCAAAAACAACGAAGATTCAAAATTCGAATCTCGTATTGAAATCATAAGAAATGTAAATACTCTAAAACATGATGATTGTGTTTATCAATATTCAAGCTGGGATTACAATGATAAAACAGTTTCGAAAAAAGGATAAAAGAAAAAATGATGTGAAGGTTTTGGCTTTAAAAAGAAAATCTTAATTACCTTTTTGATACATTTCATTTCGAGCTTCCGTTTTTTGAAACAATATGAGATTCAGAATTTAATGATCGCTTCACGATCCTTATATTATTGAAAAAAAAACTGATTTTATAGACATTTTCAAAAAAAATTTACATTTAGAAACTTTCATTTAAAATATACAATTGGAAATTAAATTTAAGATCGCAAAAATCAGCCATATGATTTAGAATATCTTGGATTTAAAAAACAATTATTTATTAAGTGGATATATATACAAGACTACCATACAAACATATATTATATACACTGAACTGACAAAAGTCATGGGATAGCAATATGCAAATATACAGATGGCAGTAGTATCGCAGCGAAAAAGTATAAATGCGCAGTTCATTTTCCAGAGCTTTCATTTGTGTTCAAGTTATTCATGTGAACAGGTTTTTCATGATTTATAGCGGCATGACGAGAATTAACAGACTTTGAACGTGGAATGTTAGTTGGAACTAGACGCATGGGTCATTCCATTGCGGATATCCTTAGTGAATTCAACATTCCGAGATCCACAGTATCAAGAGTGTGCCGAGAGTATGAAATTTCAGGCATCACATCCCATCACGGACAGCGCAGTGGGCGACCACCTGTACTTAACGACCGAGATCGCCGACGTCTGTGTAGAATGGTCAATGTTAAGAGACACGCAACACTTCGTCAAATAACTGCAGGAATCAATGTGGGACGTACGAGGGACGTATCCGATAGGACTGTGCGGCGGAATTTGTCTTCCTTGGGCTATGAGAGCAGAAGACCGACTCGAGTGCCTTTACTGACAGCACGACATCGCCTGCAGCGACTCTCCTGGGCTCGTGAGCATATCGACTGGTCCCTAGACCAGTGGAAAACCATGGCGTGGTCAGATGAGTCACGATTTCAATTGTTACGAGCTGATGGTAGAGTTCGAGTGTGGCGCAGACCCCACGAAGCCATGGACCCAAACTGTCAGCAAGGCACTGTTCAAGCTGATAGTGGCTACTTAAGGGTGTGGTCAGTTTTAACATGGCATGGACTCGGTCCTCTGGTGCAACTGAACCGATCATTGACTGGAAATGATTATGTTCAA